>SKCR01002535.1:0-27552 GCA_019454045.1 Zanthoxylum bungeanum
GAGAATTCACAAATTAAATAATTCAAAAGGAAATAAACAAAAATTAACTTGTTCCGAAATAGGTTGAGATACGTCTCAGAAGTGAAAATTTCTTACACAGCTATCTCACACCAATTTCACATGATTAATCAAATTAAAAACATAAAAAAACACAAAATATTTTTTTGATTTTTGTAAAATTTTTATTTATTTTATTTTTTTTTGAAAATTTTGGACTAAAAACAACATAAAAAAATACTACAACTATTCCCCACCCCCAAACCTAAATGAGACATTGTCCCCAATGTCTTAAAAAGTAGAAGATGAATTTAAGAGATTGTACCTGCTTAGCTGAAATTCTACATCTAAAATGAAAATTAAAGGTTAAGATCCAGATTTATCTGACGCTTCTTACGATCATTATCAGACCAATTAATCTTGAAAATGATAGGGTCAATTTGTGGTTCAAAGGCTAAGATTTGGTCAAATAAATTTGGGGCAGTTCTGGCAGTGAAAAAAAGTTATTTTAAAGGTTTTGACACGAACCCATTTCTCCGGGCATCATCAAGAAATACACAAAGAAAATCATAAAATCCATCAGCATTAAACAGTCCAAGCGGTTTCTGGTGTATGTTCAAGTTCGCCCAAGATAGTACTGTAAAAATTTCCTCCATCGTGCCCAAGCCACCTGGCAAAGCAATAAAAGTATCAGCACAGTTGATCATTTCTACCAGACGTTCAGACATACCTGGCACGATCAGATCTTCTCCGTTTGATGATCCTATCAGATTCGCCTCCGCCAAAGGTTTTGGGATGATTCCCAAGACTTGACTGTCTCCGTCTTGTACGGCCTTTAAAACGATCCTTATTAGTCCAATATTGCCAACCATTTACTAAGTGCATATTCCTTTCAACTAAGACTCGACCCAATTCATGTGCTGCCTCTATGTATTGTGGCTTAGTACCAACACTCGTACCGTAAAACACACAGATGTTTTCAACTCTTCTTTTTGAAGTAGCTTCCATTTTTATGTATTTCTTTATCAGCTCTGGATGTCTTCAAGAGTGCAATTATGAGTTGAATTTATAGAACCTGAAAAAAAAGGTGAGTAATAATAGCATTAGTATCTTTCAAAGGAAGATTAGTAGCAAAACAGTAAATCGTGAAAGGTCAAAAAGGTTTGGATCCTGTCGGACAAAATAAAAGAAAACAACAAAACAAATCATAATTATTAGGAAAAGATAAAGAGATATAATATTTACAGGAAATAACGGCTTCAATGACGTCTATGCGTTAGGGACAAGCTTCCCATCCAATTATCTTATAAATTGGCAAACAGGATCTTTTAGAGTCAGATTCCTGAGACTATACTGTTGTCTTTCTTTTCGGAATTGTGCATATAACATGTGAATTGCATGATGCACATATCCACTGGGATGCTTCTCAAGAGTCTTAAATATGTCATCCAAAGACTCCTTACTCAAGCCATCCTTAATGAATTTAATCTTATCTTCACGGTTATCAGACATCATTCCTAAAGAACGACAACAAGTATTACATGTCATACGAGCACATTTATAGCAAACACCCATTCTTTTAGCATTTCTCTTTTTAGAAAATGTGCTTTTCCTAAACCAGGCAGATGTGAAATAAAAGAGTCAGAGGACTCACCTGCCAATCGGACTCGTGCTTCAATAATCCAATGAATGTCATTAGGAATACCTTTAATCATCAGTAGTCTCATCCGTTCCAAACGAGCTTTGTAAACTTTCATCATAGAGTTTTGAGGGAGAGAAGGAAATTGCTTGTGAAGATTTGCGAGAACTTCTTCCATCCTAAAATCTGACTTTACCTACACAAATTAAACAAAAATAAAAAATAAAACACACCAAATCACAATATATACAGAAATTGCATGGGTTGCCTCTGTTGGACAATTTTGACCCATAACATCACTATTTGTACAGAACATGGTGTTGTTGTACAAATTAACTATGTGACAAAGGAAATTGCTCTTTTGTCATTTGTAATTGGATTACCAAAATACATAAATGATAAAAGTCCGTATGATTAGTTCCGGATTAATAAGATATGAGACAATATTAATTCACTAAGGTTTAATCATTAAAATATCCCTAGTCGTGGTATTATCGAGATTGGACATCGATAATGCGGAATAGACTAGTATTGCACTTGTGCGTGTTATGGGAGCATAACGACATAGTTCTAATATATTTGGGTATTGGATACTCATGCAAGTGTAATAGAAGGTTGTGTTTACCGATGGTACGGAAACAGCTTCGCTCTGGATAGACCTTCGGAATTCCATTGGTAGTATGACTATGTGTCTATGGAAGTCCGAATCAGGGTAGGTGTATTTGTTCTTAACTTGAGACTTACATTGCTAATACTTGCGACAATCAGTATACTTTGGGTTTGGTTGTCCAAGGCTTTAACAGGTTCTGTGTACGCCTCTTCTGGGTATATTGAGAATCGTAGTGTATTGGGTGTGATGTCGAGATGGAAGTATCACTTCAGTCATATAGAGATGATGGTCATGTAGGATAAGGAACTGGTACTCTTGTATGCTGCAGCTATCAGGATAATATGACTAGGTCATGTTTATCCGATTATAGAGATTAGTTACCAGAGATCCGATATATGCTTCGTAAGGGGCAGACACAATTCCAGCCCCAGGCCTAGCATGTGACATCCGATACTGGATCGAAATACGAAATACTACGTATACTACGCCTGATACAGATTACATATTCCTTTAAGAATATTTCTGGAGAATTGGCTAGGCACGGTGCTTTGCTAGAAGCCAACCATGTCTTGTAAATCGGTAAAAACGTAGTACTAGGTACGTACGTATTCGGACAGTCCGACGACCGGATTTACTGCCAACATATCCAGGGATCTCATAGGTCGCTTCCCGAAGATTCACTGATGACGTATGACTCGCACATAATTAATCTGGGATTAATTATAAGAGAGAGAAAATTAATCTAGGATTAACTGCGGAGATATTTTATCTGGGATAAAATACTATTTGAAGAGAGAAAATGATTAATTTGGAATTAATCGATAAAATAATATATTCGATATATTATACGAACTTAGATTTCGATGCGGAATTAAAATTAGATTTTAATTCGGGTGAACGAATTAATTTAGAATTAATTCGCGAGCGACGTGAATAGTAATTTTGCTAGGCATAATTATTTAATTAAATTTGATTTAATTACGTCGCAACGGGAAATTCGTTAATTCGGAATTAACGAACCCAAGCCTGGAATGTGTTTGCGGGAACACTCGCATTTTGAATTAAAGTGGGGCCCACAAGTCACATCGCAAGTCACCTTTTGTGATGGAAGTCACATTAACTTTGAGTGATGTGATGCAAGTCACTTTTTGAGTGATATGAGTAGTTGGAAGCATTGAATGCTATTTTCCCTCCAAATTTGTTTTAGCTTTTTAGAAAAGCATATACCAAATATTTGGAGTTGACTTGAAGTGTAATTGTTTTAGTAACAAAAAAAACACAAGTCTTTCATCTCTCTCTCCCTCTCACGGTTTTGAACAAAAAATTACTCTCTCCAATTTTTCTTCTTTGGCCGAAACAAGGAGGAAGAAGAAGAAGATTTTGTTGCAAAATTTTCTAGTTGCTAGCACATTCAAGGAATCATTCAAGGTGATAGGGAAACCAACCTTTGAGCTTGGAATCTCAAATCAAAGCTTGGAGCTTGGATTCAACACTTCTAAGGAGCTTGGCCGAAACTTCAAGGAGCAAAATTTTTGTGTTCAACGCATCCAAAATCCGATCAAAGTGAGTATTTTCCGCATTCTTACTTTGTTGTATTCACATATTTCATTGCTTAATTTGATCTTGGTTTGACCTAGAAAACCCAACAATGGTATCAGAGCGGTTATTAAGCATGAAATTGAATTTAGGGTTCTTAAACTTTAATTTGGGATTTTGTGATTTGAGCATGATTTCTTCAAATTGGTGATTTGGTTGAGATTGAATGATGTTAAATTGGATTTGTACATTGTTGGAATTGTGAAAAATTAATTGGATTAATTTTCCCAAATTTTAGTGCCTTGGCCGAATGTGATAAATACCCTAGCTCTTGGTGATTTTAAATTTTAGACAATTGGATATGTTTAAAATGCATGGGATATATTAGTTTGTGATTTAATTGGATTGAAATCAAAATTGATATAAAAGTCCCTAATTGCCGAGAGCATAGGAAGCATGTTAGATTGATTTTGCTTCAATTTGTGTTGGACATAAATTGGTTAATTAAAGCATGATTAATTGTGTAAATTGGTATTTTGGAAATGTTGATTTAAATAATTAATTATGGCTAATACACTTTAATTGATTAAATTATGATATTTGAGATATTGGGATTTAATTAGTTGGGCTAAATTTGGAATTGGGCTAATAAAGTTGCATTTGGGCTTAATGGGCTTGGTTGAGCCAAGTTTGGTTTAGGTTGATTGGTTGGATCCAATTGGGCCTAAAACCATTTCCATAAAGTCCAAATATGATTAAATGGGCCTTTAATATTTTAATTGGGCCTAATGGGCCTAAATTAATTTTTGGCAAAGGGTGATTCCTTATTGGGCTTTGGTTGCCAAAGTCCAAGCCTTATAAATTAATTGAAAGCCCATTGGACTTTAATTAAATTGACATTGGATGTTAATTGGGCTTTGAGACCCGTTATGATTAGATTTAGAATCTAAGTCGTAAGGCACATTAAGAAGTGTAATTATTTAATTTGGAATTAAATATAGAATTACTATTGAAAACAAATTAAATTGGATTTAATATTGTAGTTTGATATAATTCAAGAATTCGTACTTTGAGTACTTATTCTTAAAATGAGTTGGACTCGCGCAAATCAAATCGTTGTTTGAACATTGGATGGTCACTAATCAAAGATTAATTAATTGGATTAGATTGATTGATAACATGCTTTGTGTGAATACATGGATGTGATGTATGAATAATGTATATCAGATGGATATTAGATGGGTGAGGGTAATTTTGGAAATTGTTGTAATAAATTTAGAATTTATTAAATTGGACCTGCGTGTCCAGCCTATTACCTCTTGACTCTTTGTATTTCTCTTCTCACCTATTCCCCTCAATGTAAATGAGGTTTCTTTAGAAGTGTTATGTAATTGGGTAGAAGTAAGATTTGTGCTAGCGGGAGAGAGGAAATGGAGAGATTTGTTCTAGGAACAAAATGTTTTATATATCCATCCACATATCATTATTAATTTATTTATCGCGCCTTATTATGCTTTTAGAATGCATGTTTAAGGGTGTATGATGAGATCTAATCAAAGATAATTAATTGGTTGCCAATTACGCGAAAAACCCTCAATAAATATTAAGTGTTTTCCTTCCATTGAACGATTCATTTTCAAGATCCAAGATTGGCACTAGTTTGATAGCCAAAGTCAAGACCTTTGTCCATCGCGGATGTGTTTAAATCATGAAGGCTTTGTTCCATTTCGCATGTCTTGTCCAAGTTGTGATTTGTTGGCCAAAGTCAAGATCACTTCTTGTCAATCGACATCGATTACGAAGCTTTCCAAGGTCAATGGGTTCCGCTTAACTGGAATCATTAAGTTTGTTGTGCCAAAGCCAAGGCTTAGTTGATTTAGAGGAAAAATGTTAGGGAATATATTGACATATATTAGATATATGTTTCGGACTTGGATGTCCACCTACTGGATCTAGGAATTGGATAAGATCCAATTGATTTTAGAGATCTACCTAGTTAAGTATCATACAATTTGTTGGCCAAAGTCAAGGTTGTGTGTTATTTAACGGGATCCTAGCCCACTAGGAAACTAGGTTTCCCGAGTACTCAAAAGAGGGTTAGAGGCTCGCCGAAAAATAGTGGGAGACAAGTATTAAATTTGCAATTTCGTTTAGATACTTGCCAATACGCGCTCATTTCATTTTTCATCATTACATAAATATATTAGTTGGACTAATATTTAATTGTTGTTTTAAATTAAACAGTTGGACTGTATTCAAACTACTTCAATTTATAGTTGATTATATAATTGGATTATAGTAATCAATCTATTTGAATTTAACCAATCAAATTATAGTTGATTATATAGTTAGACTATAATAATCATTATATTCAATAGTACCCGAAATCATTGATTGGATAGTTGGACTATTGGAATCAAGATAACTGAAAGATTAGCATTTAGAACATAATCCTGGGTGAAAATGTCTTTAAACGGATTTAATTTTCAGATTGGGAATAGAACCTCAGGATAGTCCTGGGAACTAAGAAGTTACTTTATTTGATAGAGCAACCTCTTGGGCCTGAGCCCGGAGTTGAGCAAATAGTGGAGCATGAGTTTTAGAAGACTCATGGTGATGATAACTTTAGTGCTCAATCCTTTATGCTTACTGTAATGACTCTTTAATTCCGTCGTCAGAATTAAGGATTAGATCCTTATACCATGATGATGAAATTAAAGATCTTCATAGATCTATTCTTAGATCTTAGAAGTACAAATTGCAAAAGAAGCTCTTTCGCTCGTGTATGTCAGAGGGTACATCTGTCAAGAACTAGGTGTCGCAGATGATTGCTGACATCGATCAGCTAGGTTAGCTGGGCATTACCTACGTGGCCGAGACTACCAAAGATTTGATCTTATAGTCTCTACCCGAAAGCTGGGGCAGATTCATTATAAACCAAGAGTAAACTCTTGGAGAGTTGACGGCTATGCTCTAGGAGGAAGAGCCAGAGCTTCTAAAAGGGGCAAAGGCAAAATCATTACAGTCTTCTGAGAAGAAAAGGGACATATCCCAAGATGTCTGCCTAAACTGTGGTAAACGGGGTCACTGAAGCATGACTGCCGTATGGATTAGGGAGACATGAAGGAAGTGAAGACAGGCAAGGCTCCGACTTCAAATATGTCTGTCATAAACATGTTCACTACTGGTTTCAACATTGGATTTTTGATACTAGATGTGGTACATAAATATATGTACTGATGTGTAGAATCTGATGATTAGCAGGAGACTGGCTTCAGAAGAGATTGATCTACGAATCAGAAACGGGACAACAATCAATGTTTTAGTCGTAGAAACCTAAGTTTAGGAACTACCCTTTGGGTATGTACCTAAATTAGGAAACTGTTATAATGTACCTAGTTTGACTAGAAACATTATCTCTATATCAGAGTTTAACCCGTTGTGGGTATACCTTTATATTCTAGAACACTAAAGTGTTTTATTTTATAAAGATGATATTGAGATAAACACATTAGATGTGAATAACAATATTTATATTTTGAATATAAATGAATCTCAAACGTATAACATTTCAGACAAATAGCTCAAACTGAATTAATCAGATGAGACTTATAAGTGGCATTGTTGTCTGGGAAACATTAACAAGACTCGTATATCCACACTTTCGAAGAGTGGGTACTAGGACAGATTTGATTCTAATCAAATGAATGTCTACGAATCTAGTTTAATTAGGCAAAGTGCCTAAAACACATTTTACTTGGTAAAAGTACGAGTGCCACCGATCTGTTAGCCCTCGTTCATAGTGACGTAAGTGGGCCCATATTTAGCTAGGCTAGAGGTGGATATGAATACTTAGTAACCTTTACGAATGTGGCATCGCGTTACAGTTATGTGTTTCCTTTGAAACATAAATCGGAAACTTTTGGGTAATTCAAAGAGTTTAGACAAGAAGTATAAAAACAGACCGGCAAGAGTATTAAAACATCACGATTGGACTGTGATGGAGATACTTGAGCAATAAGTTTCTCTATTATATGAAAGAGTATGGTATTCTTTCATAGTAGACTCCTCCTGGAACACCTCAATTTGACGGTGTGTCCGAACAGAGAAACCGAACTTTGTTGGACATAGTAAGGTTAATTATGAGTCGCTTTGAGCTACCATTTTCCTTCTGGGGATACGCATAAAACAGTGCAAAACTTATTTTGAATAAGGTTCCATGAAAATCTGTTAGACAGATTTCATATTAGATATGAACAGGAAAGAAACCAGGTTTTCTCATTCCTGAAGATTTGGGTATGCTGGGCATATGTTTGGATGATACCAAACTAGAACCCAAATTGGAAAAATGCCTAATTTGTGGGTTATCGTAGGGTAACCAAAGTATAGTACTTATATAACTCATAAAAGAACAATGTAATTGTTGCTCTCCATGAGGTTTTCCTAAGAGGAATACCTATATGCAGTGGTAAGTGGGAGGAAAGTAAAACTCGATGAAAATCAGAGTAATACTATTCCAGGCACCGATTTCTTAATGGAACACAAACAGTTCATCAGGGATGAAATTGTACCATAATCTTTGAATACACAAGAACCGCATAAGTCGGTGAGAGTCAGAAAATAACCTGAGAGGTATGGGTTTCTGATCCCACCTCGTAAAGATGTCAATCTTATTGAGGAACACGAACTGACTACGTATGAGGAAGTGATACAAGGTATCGACTCCCTATTATGGCAGAGTGCCATGATGTCCGAAATGGATTCCATGTATACCAACCAAGTTTAGACACTGGTTGATGTACCGGAAGGCATTGTGCCTATCGGTACTATATAAGTCTTCAACGAAGACATACATGGATGGAAACATACCAACGTACAAAGCTAGGCTTGTAGCGAAAAGGTATCGTTATCAACATTGTGTCGATTACGATGAAACCTTTTACTCGTTGCCATGGTTAAATCCATTTGGATAATGCTTGCTAATGCTGCATGTTTCATTTATGAAATATGGCAGCTGAACATCGAAATCGCTTTCCTTAAAGGGAAACCTTTTGGAGGATGTTTACAACATCCTGATAGTTTTGTTGTACCAAAACAAGCAAACAAGGTTTGCAAGTTAATTCGATCCATTTATGGATTGAAGCAAGCATTGCGTTCTTGGAACTATCGTTTTGATGTAATCATAATGGTATATGATTTAATTCAAAACGAAAATGATTCTTGTGTATATAAGAAGGTTAGTGGGAGCGCATTGACAATGATTGTCTTATATAATGATGACATATCATTTCTTGGAAATGACATTCCCATAATACAATCGGTGAAAGCTTGGCTTTCATGAAAAATCTCCATAGAATACTTGGGAGAGACGACCTTTATTCTAGGAATAAGGATCTACTAGGATAAATCTAAAAGTTGTTGGCACTCTCCGAGAACTCGTACATTAAAAAGATATACGTGACCTGGTGTCTCATACGCTTTGAGCATATGGAGTCACAATCGGGCCAATCCAAGTGATAGCCACTGGATTGATGTTAAGAACATCCTTACGTATCTTAGATGATCTAAGGATGCTTTCTTAAGCTATGGAGGAGGAGAACTTGAAGTGGCTGGGTTCACCGTTGCAAGTTTCCTAACCGAAAAAAAAAACGACTAATAAGGGTACTATATAGTTTGAATAACGGAACAGTGAGCTGGAAATCTTCCAAGCAAGATACTGTTGCCGAATAAACAACAAAAACGGAATATTGCTGCAGCTGAGGCAGCAATAGAAGCACTTTGGATCTATATAATCCTAATTGGATTAGGAATAGTTCCGTTAGCAGCTGAGCTAGGCTACAGCACATGCTAAAGAATTAATGGTCTCATCAACGATCCAAGTATATACTTTAACTATTCATCTGATTCGTTCAGATCATACATCGTGGCGATGTGATGATCGAATAAATCGCATCAGATGATAACTTTGTAAATTCGCTGACGAAAGCAGTTTCTCAGCAGAAGTTTGAGCGACCCGTACATAGTTCAAGTGTAGGACATTTGACTGATTGGCTATAGGCCAAGTGGGAGATTGTTGGACAATTATGACCCATAGCATCACTATTTGTACAGAACATGGTGTTGTTGTACAAATTAACTATGTGACAAAGGAAATTGCTCTTTTGTCATTTGTAATTGGATTACCAAGATACATAAATGATAAAAGTGCATATGATTAGTTCCGGATTAATAACATATGAGACAATATTAATCCACTAAGGTTTAATCATTAAAATATCCCTAGTCGTAGTATTATCGAGATTGGACATCGATAATGCGGAATAGACTAGTATTGCACTTGTGCGTGTTGTGAGAGCATAACATCATAGTTCTCATATATTTGGGTATTGGATACTCATGCAAGTGTAATAGGAGGTTGTGTTTACTGATGGTACGGAAACAGCTTCGCTCTGGATAGACCCCTCAGAATTCCATTGGTAGTATGACTATGTGTCTATGGGAGTCCGAATCAGGGTAGGTGTATTTGGTATTAACCTGAGACTTACATCGCTAATACTTGCGACAATCAATATACTTTGGTTTTGGTCATCCAAGGCTTTTACAGGTTCTGTGTACGCCTCTTCTGGGTATATTGAGAATCGTAGTGTATTGGGTGTGATGTCGAGATGGAAATATCACTCCAGTCATATGGAGATGATGGTCACGTAGGATAAGAAACTGGTACTCTTGTATGCTGCAGCTATCGGGATAATATGACTAGGTCATGTTTATCCGATTATAGAGACTAGTTACCAGAGATCCGATATATGCTTCGTACGGGGCAGACACAATTCCAACCCCAGGCCTAGCATGTGACATCTGATACTGGATCGAAATACGAAATACTACGTATACTACGCCTGATATAGATTACATATTTCTTTAAGAATATTTCTGGAGAATTGGGTAGGCACGGTGCTTTGCTAGAAGCCAACCATGTCTTGTGAATCGGTAAAAACGTAGTACTAGGTACGTACGTATTCGGATAGTCCGACGATAGGATTTACTGCCAACATATCCATGGATCTCATGGGTCGCTTCCCGAAGATTCACCGATGACGTATGACTCGCACATAATTAATCTGGGATTAATTATAAGAGAGAAAATTAATTAGGATTAATTGCAGAGATATTTTATCTGGGATAAAATACTATTTGAAGAGATAGAATGATTAATTTGGAATTAATCGATAAAATAATATATTCGATATATTATACGAACTTAGATTTCGACGCGGAATTAAAATTAGATTTTAATTCGGGTGAACGAATTAATTTAGAATTAATTTGCGACCGATGTGAATAGTAATTTTGCTAGGCATAATTATTTAATTAAATTTGATTTAATTACGTCGCAACGGGAAATTCGTTATTTCGGAATTAACGAACCCGAGCCCGGAATATGTTTGCGGGACCACTCGCTTTTTGAATTAAAGTGGGGCCCACAAGTCACATCGCAAGTCACCTTTTGTGATGGAAGTCACATCAACTTTGAGTGATGTGATGCAAGTCACTTTTTGAGTGATGGGAGTAGTTAGAAGCATTGAATGCTATTTTCCCTCCAAATTTGTTTTAGCTTTTTAGAAAAGCATATACCAAATATTTGGAGTTGACTTGAAGTGTAATTGTTTTAGAAACAAAAAAAAAACACAAGTCTTTCATCTCTCTTTCCCTCTCACGGTTTTGAACCAAAAATTACTCTCTCCAATTTTTCTTCTTTGGCCGAAACAAGGAGGAAGAAGAAGAAGAAGATTTTGTTGCAAAATTTTCGAGTTGCTAACACATTCAAGGTGATAGGGAAACCAACCTTTGAGCTTGGAATCTCAAATCAAAGCTTGGAGCTTAGATTCAACACTTCTAAGGAGCTTGGCCGAAACTTCAAGGAGCAAAATTTTTGTGTTCAACGCATCCAAAATCCGATCAAAGTGAGTATTTTCCGCATTCTTACTTTGTTGTATTCACATGATTTCTTGCTAAATTGATATTGGTTTGACCTAGAAAACCCAACAGCCTCCCAGCTAGCACTAAGTTTAAAGTCGTCAACTAGACATGACTGCCCAAACGTTAGGCTGGATCTGAAAGTGTGACACTTTCTTTTTGTCGCTCAATTGATTCTCTCCAGAAGTGCTTGACTCGCTTGTTTTTAACCTTGAATGTTTTGTTGGAGCCGGGATCATGTAGCTTAACGGCTTTATCTGGTAAAACCTTGGTGATTAGGAATGGACCTGACCATCGAGATTTTGGCTTCCATGGGAAGAGTTTCATCCTTGATTTGTTTAACAGTACTTGCTGCCCTGGTTCCAGTTGTATGCGCACTAACTTCTCATCATGTTTCTTCTTGGCCTTTTCTTTGTATTATTTGGCATTCTCAAAAGGCTGAATGTGAAATTCCTCCAATTGATTGAGCTGGTGGAACTGTTTCTCTTCTGTTGCTTGTAGTGCAAGAATAGGCTTCTTCAATACATAGTACGCTTTATCTTCGGGCTTCACAGACAGTTTGTCAGTACAACTTTGCATTGCATTGGAGTTCTGGATGGTACTATATATCACATCAAGTCTGAAACATTCCTCCTTCTCGTCATTCGGGAAATTCATGGCTTTGAAAACATTGAATGTTACTTCTTGGTCCTATACCCTCATGGTTAGTTCTCATTTTTATACATAAATAATGGTTCGACCTGTAGCCAAGAATGGTCTCCCAAGGATGATCAGCACGTCTTCGTCTTCCTCCATATCAAGGACAATAAAATCTGCTGGGAAAATGAATTTGTCAAATTTGACCAGCACATCTTCAACTACACCTCTCGAAAATACGAGCGTTCTATCAGCAAGTTATAGAGAGACTGAGGTTGGCATTATTTCTCCAATCTGTAGTTTCCTGTAGATAGAAAAATGCATCAAGTTAACACTTGCACCTAAATCACACAAAGCCTTACCGAAGTCATGTTCTCCTATGGTGCAAGAAACAGTGAAACTGTTAGGATTTTTCAACTTTGGGGAAAGCTTCCTCTGAATGATGGCACTACATTCTTTTGATAATGCTATTGTCTTGTAATCTCCCAATCTTCATTTTCGTGAAAGAGTGTCTTTCATGAATTTGACATAGCTGAGCATTTCTTCCAAAGCTTCTGCAAATGGAAAGTTGATATGCATCTTTTTGAACACCTCCAGGAATCGAGCAAACTGCTTGTCCAATTTACTTTTCTGGAGTCGCTGTGGAAAAGGTTGAGGTAGAGTGATCATTTCTTGATCTTTTTCCTTTGCTTCTTTTTCCTCCATCTGTGAAACTGCTTCACTACTTTCTTTTGGAACTTCCTCACCAGTTGTTTTGACTCCAACATTTTTATTGATTTCAGTACCGTTTTTTTAACATGATGGCATGACATTGCTCTTTCCCCATGTTCTTTGGATTTGGTTATGTGTTACTAGGAAGATTTCCTGGTGGTCTGTAACTCTGAGCATTGTCCAGTTGTCCAATTTGATTCTCCAGTGCTTTAATAGAAGCAGATTGACTTTGAATTAATGCTGCTTGGGATTAAAACAATGCTAGCTGCTTGAGAGTCGTGTTTTGCTTCTATCTTTTTCAAGTGGGTCAGCACTTCTGTTATTTCTGGCTTTTGTTCTGCTGTTGGAGTCCGAGTGGTGGATTGTTCATTTGCCCTGAATTATTACTCCATGTGAAATTGGGATGATTCCTTCACCTTGGGTTATAGGTGTTGGAATATGGATTGTTCCCATGTCTGTTGAAATTATTGACGTAATTCACTGTTTCTTTATGTTGGTTGTAAGATTCTGACTCTGGTGCTCCTCCAAATGGTGAACTTATGGATCCACCATTAACCTTCATGTTAAGAGTTTCCAGATTTTTGCAAATTATATCCAGCTTGGAATTCAGTGCTGTGTTAGCTTCAACTTCAAAAATTCCAGCAATTCGTTGAATCAAGCTCATTTATGTTGGCCACAAGGAGTTGTTGTCTGCCATTTCTTCAATTAAGTCCCAGGCTTGATCTTCTTATTTTGCCATTAAAGCTCCTCCAGCAGCAGCATCAATTGTGGTTCTCATTATTCCAGAAAGTCCATTGTAGAAGGTTTGGACTTGTAGCCACTTTGTAATTTCATGGTGAGGACATTTCCGAAGCAAATCCTTGAACCTTTCCCAAGCTTCACAGAGTGATTCTGAGTCTTGTTGCACAAAGGATGTGATGTTATTCCTCAACTTTGTAGTTCTGGCTGGTGTAAAGTACTTTGCAAGGAATTTTGTGGCTAGAGTGTTCCAAGTTGTGTTGGAACTTGCTGGTAGTGAATGTAGCCAAGCTTTGGCTCTGTCTTTCAAGGAATATGGAAAAACTCACAGTCTCATAGCTTCTTCAGCTGCTCGGTTGTAGTTGAAAGTACCACAAACTTCCAGAAAGTTGCTGATATGGGCATTAGGATCTTCAGGTACATTCCCCCCGAACTGAACTGACTGTTAAATCATCTGAATGCATGTTTTGATGTCACACGCATTTTTTGGTAAGAGAGGAAGTACAATACAGGAAATGAGTCTGCCAACCATCGGAATGGTGCTGTCTCGAATGGGAATTGGTGGTGCAACATTCAAGGGTTCGTTTCATGTTAACGATTGCTTATTGGCCTTCTCGCCTTTCCCTTCTCAACTGTCTGATGGTTCTTTCAATCTATGGGTCAAGCGGTCAGAGTTCAAAGCTTCTTGCTCATCTCATGTAGTGTCTGAGAACCTGAAATAAGTGAAAACAAAAATAATAAGTAAAAAGAAAATTAGATACAAGTAAATATATCTAACCTCAAAACTAATAGTGAAAGATAAATAAGTCCTCGGCAACGGCGCCAAAAACTTGACCTGCGTTTTCACACGCATATAATGTAAGTGCACGTATCGTTCAAGTAGTATCAAAAATATCGATCCCACGAGGACTTAAAACCTTTTGTTTTTATGAAGTCAAATTTTTACGAGTATCTGATGGATTGGTTATTGATTGGATATTGACTTTAAACTTAAAATAAGTAAATGAAATTGCTTGAAATTAGATTTAGGAAAATTCAATTTTATAAAACTATCCGGGGTTGTGAATCTTTCCAATATAATTTTTAAAGAAGAAGTGGTTATCTTACGGTTGTGTAATATATTGGTTTATTAACTTGGAACACGAAATTATGTAAAAGGCTCTTCCGATGGTCATATACAAACACCCAGTGTAACCCAATTAATCATATTCCTATGTCAATTAAGTTATATGAATTCATTAAGATTAAGTTCCAATTATGGCTACCCCGCCCGACAGGTATATTCCTATCTTGTAAGGAAATCTATTAAAGGGTTATCTATCATCAAGGAAGATCGTGGGCTATTAAGTTTATGGTCTTAAACATAAAATCCATTTTCCAAGTTCATTTTAAGTTTACCGAATCAATCTTATTAATGGCCAGTTAACAAGATGCATTAAGACTAAGGCTCAATAAATAAACCTTTATATTACCCAAATCGTAATTTAACCCCTTATAAACCGGTGATATTGGACTTCATCACAACCCCAGATAACTAACTTAGTTACGACACATTACTAGAGCTGGTAAAAACTTAAATAAAATAAAATACATAAAGTAAATTGCTGGAAATTAAATACTGAAAAGTAAATTGCTGAAAAATAAATTGCTGAAAAGTAAATTGCTGAAAAGTAAATTGCTGAAAAGTAAATAAAGTAAAAGTACATAAAAGAAAATGTTGAGGTAAAATGATCCACTTTTATTACTTCTATTTTAGATATCTCCCTTAATATAATATATTAACTTTGCGTGATAATTACCAACCAGCCATATAGGCGGTATCCTGATTAAGTCAAATTAATAATTAATTACCAACCGACCAACCAGGTGGTATCCATGCTTAGTCAGGTTAAAACCAATTTATAATTAATTATCAACCGACCAATATGGCGGTATCCTCGTTAAGTCATATTTTAAATAGTTATTATATTATAATTATGGGAGATTAATCTAAATAGCAATAATAAAAGCTTTACCTTTTACCCCAGTAAGGGGGAGTTACGTCCTCATTACTTGAAAAGTAAAAAATGGAAAAGTAAAAAAGGAAAGTATTGTGCGTAAAAGTAAATTGCGGAAAGTAAAAACTGAAAAGTAAAGAAAAGAAAGTGCGAAAGCTGAAATTAATTACTGAAAGCTGTAAATAAACAAACAAGATACAATCTTCTTAGTTATTCTTAAGGAATTTCAAAGAAGAAAGTATGAATTTACAAATGAAATGGCTTGGTATTTATAGGAAAAATTTTGCCTCCACCAAATCCATTATTAAATTCTCCACCAAATCCATTATTAATTGCTATACTAATTGCTCCACCAAATCCATTATTAATTGCTCCACTAATTGCTCCATCAAATCTATTACTAATTGCTATCATGTTTGGTGGAAGCTTGACTATTTTTATTTATTTATTTATTTTTTTGCTTTGAAAATGACTTTAATAATTACACATAACACACTTACGGATGTTTCATCAATTTCGGTCATGAAATATTCAGAATTCGAAATTATTTCGTTCTTTAAATTTTTAGATCTTTGAGTTTTCTTTAATCTGGAACTTGAATCATCTCAATCCGATATCGGAGTAAAGAGTTATGCCCAAAATACGAAAGTTGTGCAAATTTGGAATTTCCGAAACTGCACTTCGTTAGAACGCCCTTTCAAGTTTCCAATCTCCAAAATTAATATGTCAAGTCCAATTTTTGCCCTTATTTGACCCACATTTCGTCCTAAATGATTTCCTTGAGTCCCAATATTATTTTATCTGTAAAATAAACTAAAACACATCAACACGTTCATCAAATCCGAAAAACTAAACAAAATATTAAGTAAAAGGGGCGGTAAATATTGATATATTTTTCGCTCATCAACATGCGTGTCTTGAGAGCATGCTTTAATATAACAAACCCTGAGAAGTATGCATAACAAATATATATGTATATACATTACACCTGAAATGTTTAAAGTGGTTTTTTACATAACATGACTATGTTCAAAACACCATATGGCCTCATGGCCTATTACATCAAAATGTAGTATTGTACAAAAGTGGACTCATGACCTGTATGACCCTAAGACTGCAACTAGTACCCAACTCTTCCAAGTCGTCTGCTCTGACAAATGGGGGTTCTCACCAAAAGAGTGTTATGATTGAGTCTTGAACCAAAAACTGAGTAGTTGGTGTTGGGGCAGTTGTGGAAACCCCTAGGATCGGATAAATGCCCCGCGCAGCAGAAATGGGTCTAACCCATGTATATCAAGCATGTGTGTATTTTAAATTATTTTATAGAATTTTATATTCCGTTACGAGCCCATAGGAAAAAATCGGGGCCGAATCGGAGTCTGGAAACTCCGGAACGGAGAAAATGAAGTTTCAGCGCTCATGGGCAACAACTCTCAGCGTGTTGCGACGCGCAAGCTTGGTAGTCGCAATGCCCAACCTGTGAATGCTCGGTGTCATGACGTGCAAGGATGAGCGTCGCGACGCCTGCAGCTTCGAGAGGTGAGTATCACGACGTTGGAGATCGAAGTCGTAACGATGTCTTATGTAAAATGTTACTGTGACCAAATTTGCCTTGAATCCAATCCAAAACACTTCCAATTTTCTCCAAACACTACAATACACCTAAAATCTATTTTAACATCAAAACCAATATCAACACATGTTATACAACAAACATACATGTATTCTAAATACATATTTGTATTTCTTTGAATCAAAATATAAACCAAAATAGAATCCTATATAAAGCGACTCATGAACAGTTATAGGTCACTCAAAGGTGGTCTAGTGATTCTAGAATGGTAGCCATAACTCTAAGCTATAATCTAGAGTTCCAAACTCTAATTTAATGTTTTATGTCTAACATGAACATTTTGACCCAATTACAAACATATTGTGTTTATGCTTCCAAAGCATCCATACACAATTCACTAGTCTAATTTCAATATCAAGCTATGTTATTATGTATCACTATATGTTTCATTAATTATAACAACTCAATAATGAAAAACATAGCTTTAGAGAAGATCAAACTTATAAGATATAGATCAGTATAGCCAGAGATGAGAACCAGACCAGTATAGCTAGTTTAAAGCTGTAGATGAGCTCTTGAGGATCCTTGTTTATAGATAGTGATTAGTTAACAGTTGAGAAAAGAAGATATATCAGTGGAGTTTAGAGTAAGATAGTTTCGCGCATACGACCAAGTTAGAATCAGCAGTTTTAGGGACGGAGAAATTTCGAGGACGAAATTTTTATAAGGAGGGGTGAATGTAACATCCCAGATTTTCGGGACCGTTCTAGAAGATTTTCGGACTGACATTATAGCTTCGGATCAGGATAATAATAAAGAATTAGGAGTTCAAGCGATGTTATATAGGTTGGAATAATATATTATGATTATTCGTCGCGTTGATTAAAAGTCAGTTGCGCGATTTTTGTAAAACGCGTAAAGTTTCCGAATTTGGCCACAAAATTTGCAAACGAACTCCGATTGAGATGATATGAGACAGTATCAATCCACGAAGGTTTAATCATTAAATATCCCTAGTCGTAGTATTATCGAGATTGGACATCGATAATGCGGAATAAACTAGTATTACACTTGTGCATTTTGTGGGAGCATTACGACATAGTTCTCATATATTTGGGTATATGATACTCATGCAAGTGTAATAGGAGGTTGTGTTTACCGATGGTACGGAAACAGCTTCTCTCTGGATAGACCCCTCGGAATTCCATTGGTAGTATGACTATGTGTCTATGGAAGTCCGAATCAGGGTAGGTGTATTTGGTCTTAACCTGAGACTTGCACTGCTAATACTTGCGATAATCAATATACTTTGGTTTTGGTCGTCCAGAGCTTTAACAGGTTCTGTGTACGCCTCTTCTGGGTATATTGAGAATCGTAGTGTATTGGTTGTGATGTCAAGATGGAAGTATCACTCTAGTCATAGTGGAGATGATGATATGTACTGCAGTCATCGGGATAATATGACTAGGTCATGATTATCCGATTATAGAGACTAGTTACCAGAGATCCGATATGTGCTTCGTACGGGGCAGACACAATTCCAGCCCCAGGCCTAGCACGTGACATCCGATACTGGATCGTAATACGCAATACTATGTATACTACGCCTGATAAAGATTACATATTCCTTTAAGAATATTTCTGGAGAAATAGGTAGGCACGGTGCTTTGCTAGAAGCCAACCATGTCTTGTAAATCGGTAAAAGCGTAGTACTAGGTACGTACGTGTTCAGATAGTCCGACGACCGGATTTACTGCAAACATATACGGGGATCTCATGGATCGCTTCCCGAAGATTCACCGATGATGTATGACTCGCACTCAATTAATCTGGGATTAATTGTATGAGAGATGAATTAATCTAGGATTAATTACGGAGATATTTTATCTGGGATAAAATATTATTTAAAGAGAGAGAACGATTAATTTGGAATTAATCGATAAAATAATATATTCGATATATTATACGAAATTGGATTTCGACGCGGAATTAAAATTAGATTTTAATTCGGGCATACGAGTTAATTTAGAATTAATGCGCTAGCGACGTGAATAGTAATTTTGCTAGGCATAATTATTTAATTAAATTTGATTTAATTACGTCGCAACAGAAAATTCGTTAATTCGGAATTAGCGAACCCGAGCCCGGGAGTGGTTACAGGCCCACTCGCATTTCGAATTCAAGTGCGGCCCACAAGTCATATCGCGAGTCACATCACTTGTCACTTTAGTGATAGATGTCAAGTCACCTTTTTGGTGAGTGACATGCAGTCACTATTCATGATGTTGGTTGGTGTGGACATTTAATGAAATTTTGGCTCCAAATTTGGTTTGACTTTTTGAAAGCCATATACCAAAATTTTGGTAATTGATTTTTCATTATTGTTTTAAGAAAACAAAATAAAACTCTCTATCCCTCATTCTTCCATTATTCGGCCTTGGTCCAATTTTCTTTCTTCTCATTTTCTCTCAATGCCGAGCGCATGTAGAAGCTTAAGGGAATTTTGTGGCAAAATTTCCAAGGTGCTAGCACACATTTGGAGTCTTACAAAGGTGATAGGGAAACCCATCCATGGGCATGGAATCCACACACCAAGCTTGGAGCTTGAAGAACACAAATGGATCACAATGAGGAGCCATTGCCGAGAGCTTCCATGGAGGAGCAAAAGTTTTTGTTCGTCGCATCTCAAAGCCGATCTTTGTAAGTATGATTCCGCCATACTTCTTATGAGTTTTCACATGATTTCTATGCTTGAATGATCTTGGTTTGACCTTAGAAACCAACAGTTAGGCCTTTCTTGTGCTCTATGGTGTATTTTGCCTATAAATGACTTCGGTCGCCCCCGGGCCTACTTACAGTTTTCTTCTGCCAATTCTCATATAGTGATCAATAAGTTCTTTTTTGTTTCATGGCTCAAGTTCTCGGTATATCCCTTATTCACGGTGTGGTAGACTGGTCGCCCCCAGACTTGGCTTAGCTTTCTGCTCTCTACTGTTTGCACTAGGTCAAGGTGGACTACATGATGTGTCACTCCGTATCAACATATTATATTATTGGCTACAAAACAATCGCAATAGTTATACATATTATTGCCCTCAAAGAATGCCCACTATTGAAACCAGAGAACCTTCAAAACATTCAATACAACTCAAATCCAAGTCTTTGAATAACTGATCTAAGCCAGACTCAAAGTATGTATGTGCAAAGGGTCATTTGCAGATTCATCCCTAGGTAAGCCAACTTAATGATTTCATCAAAAAATTGGGATCGATGGGTCAAACCAACCTAGATGTCTCAATTATGCCTGCAGTTGCTTTTCTGTGCTCAATGTGGTATGGTTTTCTTTCTCTTTTGTCTCTCTCTTTTTTCTTTTCGTTTTGAACTTTTTTTTTGTTCAACACACCTACCCTTTAAGGTAGCATTTCTCCTCATGGTGGTCCAAATACTCGCCTATGGGTAACTTCACGCTTATCGGTTATAGGTGGTTTAATTCTTTTCCTTAGAGACTTTTCTTTTATTTTCAACCATACCACACATCATAACACAAGCAAATCAGGATAGACATTTAGGCGAACGGTCATTCACCGACCTATAATTTCTTCAACTAGTCACTTTGATAACTACTCAGGTTTTCACTGCTAAGACCCACAATCAAGTGCTTACGAGTCTAACATAGATCAATCACTCAAAGTATCAGATAAAAGCACGTCAAGAGTTTATCGTTTCTAAGATTTCATCCTAAAGTAAACATTTGTATCATTGGACTTATGACTAACTATTAAGGATTAAAAACAAATAATTTTTCTTTTCTCTCAACCTTTTTTTTTTCTCTCGTTTTTTCTCTTTTTTTTTAAGTCCCCCAATGGCCTTTTTATTCTTGCCGTAAGGTTTTATGTTTCTCGATTTCTTTTTCCCGGCATCCAGGTTTGCCAAACTCTTCTTGACAAATCTTTCTTTTCTAACCCAACGGATATCTATGATGTCTTTTAAGACAAGGGGTTAGCATGATGCGTGTATGCATGAGATGCAAGTGGTTATCAAAACAACATATATCATTCCGACCTTAAGGGAATTTTGTGGCAAAATTTCCAAGGTGCTAGCACACATTTGGAGTCTTACAAAGGTGATAGGGAAACCCACCCATGGGCATGGAATCCACACACCAAGCTTGGAGCTTGAAGAACACAAATGAATCACAATGAGGAGCCATTGCCGAGAGCTTCCATGGAGGAGCAAAAGTTTTTGTTCGTCGCATCTCAAAGCCGATCTTTGTAAGTATGATTCCGCCATACTTCTTATGAGTTTTCACATGATTTCTATGCTTGAATGATCTTGGTTTGACCTTAGAAACCAACAGTTAGGCCTTTCTTGTGCTCTATGGTGTATTTTGCCTATAAATGACTTCGGTCGCCCCCGGGCCTACTTACAGTTTTCTTCTGCCAATTCTCCTATAGTGATCACTAAGTTCTTTTTTGTCTCATGGCTCAAGTTCTCTGTATATCCCTTATTCACGGTGTGGTAGACTGGTCACCCCCAGACTTGGCTTAGCTCTCTGCTCTCTACTGTTTGCACTAGGTCAAGGTGGACTACATGATGTGTCACTCCGTATCAACATACATCTATATTATTGGCTACAAAACAAATCGCAATAGTTATACATATTATTGCCCTCAAAGAATGCCCACTATTGAAACCAGAGAACCTTCAAAACATTCAATACAACTCAAATCCAAGTCTTTGAATAACTGATCTAAGCCAGACTCAAAGTATGTATGTGCAAAGGGTCATTTGCAGATTCATCCCTAGGTAAGCCAACTTAATGATTTCATCAAAAAATTGGGATCGATGGTCAAACCAACCTAGATGTCTCAATTATGCCTGCAGTTGCTTTTCTGTGCTCAATGTGGTATGTTTTCTTTCTCTTTGTCTCTCTCTTTTTTCTTTTCGTTTTGAACTTTTTTTTTGTTCAACACACCTACCTTTTAAGGTAGCATTTCTCCTCATGGTGGGTCCAATACTCGCCTATGGGTAACTTCACGCTTATCGGTTATAGGTGTTTAATTCTTTCCTTAGAGACTTTTCTTTTTTTTCAACCATAACCACACATCATAACACAAGCAAATCAGGATAGACATTTAGGCGAACGGTCATTCACCGACCTACATTTCTTCAACTAGTCACTTTGATAAATACTCAGGTTTTCACTGCTAAGACCCACAATCAAGTGCTTACGAGTCTAACATAGATCAATCATCAAAGTATCAGATAAAAGCACTGTGGGACACAGAACTGAGCGACGCCGTTTCTAGGCTCGCGGCCTAGTTGGGAAGGATTACATAACATGGAGTCGCCACCCGGTGTGAACCGGGACAAAGATTTAAGTCGCACTCACCCCTCGCAGGGAAGACCTCAAACCGTTGGGTTCGGATGGTCCCCTTACTTATGTCACTTGTAATGAAAGGATTTATATAATAATTTAAACAAGCTGAAGTAACATTATTTCTAGAGGTATCATGCTTCTAAATTCGCATTTATAAAATAAATATGCGCCTAAATATACATGTATTTCATATATAAGATTGCATGCTTAAAATATATCAAGATAGCAACTACATACATCTTTACTTGCATATCATATTCAGGAAAAAAAAAAACACAAGCACACATATTAACCATACAAGCACACATGGTAACCATACAAGCACACATATGGGCACTTTTCCAAGTGGTACGTGGAATTGTAGCCCAAGTACAGACCGCACTACCCGTCCATTCGGAATCGGCTACGAAATTTACGTCTGGGTTTCCATCCGATATACCGCAAGAAATAATACTCAAATGTTATCATGACACGAGCATATGAATGGTAATACATTGACACATTTGCATAAGAAAGATCAACCAATAGGCAATTATGCATGAATATAATAAGACAGACTCAGTTCAGTGTGTGCACGTTCGTGTAGCGTTCGTAAACGCGTTCGAACGGAAATGAAACAGAATGCTCACGTTCGAGTAGCGTTCGTAAACGCGTTCGAACGAAATGAAACAGAATGCTCACGTTCGAGTAGCGTTCGTAAATGCGTTCGAACGGAAATGAAACAGAATGCTCACGTTCGAGTAGCGTTCGTAAACGCGTTCGAACGGAAAGGAGACCTGATGCATGATAAGGCAAAATGTATGCGCGTTCGAGTTGCGTTTGCAAACGCGTTCGAACGGACACGGACCTGATGCATGAAATAGGATGCAATACAGAAAATAAAAGGGCGCGGCGAAGCACTGCCGTAAAGGGTGACCTTTTGGGGCTCTTGATCTCTCAAAGAGAGGACCTTTAGACCAACATACTAAGCCCATGCGCGTCACATCACACATACAAGAATAGAACCAATCATATCAACCAATATGCCCGATTGAACACATCTTACATCCAATCTGACACACACACATCAACCGGCGCGGAAAGCATCGTGGTAAAGGGCTTTTAGCCCCTCCCCATAGGGGATCTCACAACACACTTCTAAGCCATGCGCTCGATTGACTTATACATACGAAAATAAAGATAACAATATCAAACTAAGTATGCCCGATTGAACGTATCTCGCGTCCAACCGAACACCTACAATCAACCGACGCGGCGAAGTAGTGTCACGAAGGTGCCTTTTCGGCTCTTTGTCTCCTAAATGGAGGACCTTTGGACTAACTCACTAAGCCCATGCGCCTTGGTGGAATCATGCATACTAACGACATATTGAGTTTAGTAAAACAATTAAATAAACAAGAGCAACACAAACAAAAAAAGATGGTGTCGTTTACCCAAGCGGTACGTTGAATTGTGGCCCGAGTACAGATCATATTACCGTTCATTCGGAATCGGCTATGAAATTTATGTCCGGGTTCCATCCGATATACCGCGAGAGTTGACACATCTCTCATTCATCCAATACCCACACATACATCATACACACAACGGATACTACAAATACAGAAAATATCAAAATAAATGACTAGAAAATGAAATGAGAATAAGTGTGAAAGATACCCTCAGGTCTAACCTTTTAAGCCGTCTCTCGGACTCACGTTCCACGAAGATCGAAAGGGGGGTAAAGCTCTGCAACTTTTCTGGTCCGCTGGTTCGATGTCCTAGCTCACTGTTTCCGCTGCTTTGCTTACGATTCGAACTCCGTTCTGCTCCTATTCGGCTCTTGTTTTGCTGCTCACTGCACGGGCTACCTGTTTCAAGGTTTTCAAAGAACTATTCCAAGCTGTGTGGGTTCTTATGTGCAATTAAATATGATTATTTTTGAGGTTATCAATGCAGTTTTTATGTTACTGTTTTTTAAGGATTTGGGCTTCTGTTTTGGGGTATCTCGGTTGTTTAGGCGTGTTTTAGGGTGTGGTTTTGTGGTGATTTTCGGTGGTGGAGGGCTGCTGTATGGGTGGCTGTTTCGGCTATGGAGGGTGGTGGCTTGTGGTGGTTTCTTTGTTTTCTTTTTGTGTGTGTGTGAAGTGTTTTCTCTTTTTGCTTGTTTGGTCTTGGGTGTGTAAGAGAGTCTAGAGAGATTTTGAGAGAGTTTGGGTGTGAATTCTATGTGTCAAGGAGCCAAAGGCTTTGGTGAGGGGTTGTTTAAATAGAGAATGGCTAGGGTTGACAAGGGAAGGAGCTTGTTTCCAATTAGGAGAGGTGAGAAAGGCATACACAAGATTGAGGGGGGACAAAATATTTTAAATTAGGAAGTTGTAATATTTAATTTGTGTTGGTTTAGGAATACAAATATTTTATATTGGTAAATCTCTTATTAGATTAGGAAGTCAAATATATGATTGGCTTTAATTGGTTAGGATTGATTTTAATTTGGTATGATAATATTTTGATTTAGTATGTGATTTGTTTACTTTAGGCATGATTTTAGTTTAAGTTGGTAATTGTTTATTTTAATTGGTAAATGGTTTTTAATGTTTAATATTTAATTAATATTTATTTATTTATTTGGGATGTGTTTTATGGGCTTTGGGGAGCTAAATGGGCTGGGTGTGAGGCTAGCAGCAAAACCAAATTACCGCAAGCGGACATTTCGGCGAACACAACGCCTCCGCATCGACACGCGGCACGAACGTCCGCAATCTGCACGCCGGTTCGAACGAAGTAACGAACGCAGCACCAACGAAGACAGTGAGCTTGTTTATTCTGAATTTCCCCTTCCGATATCCGTTTCCCGCGGCTTCCGTGACTCAAAAGGTAGTGCCTCCAAGTGAGGCTCATCATCGGGTTTCACATGCGAAAATGCAATGCCTACAGTCGCCCCACTTTGATGATGGACTTGTGCAGTGTGTGACTTTGAACAATCCTATCAAAGTTATGCAATGCATTTTACTTACCTGGCTAGCTAGCTGTCTCGAGCTGAGCTGATACTGCAGTGGACCTCGATCCTGAGACGCTCGATATGCTGCTGATGATGTGGGCCTCGAACCTGGGACGCATCCCAATAACTGCAACCGACAACGGGGGCCTCGACCCTGGGACGCATCCCAATACCGCTGACAAAATGTGGGCCTCGACCCTGGGACGCATCCCGAAAATGATGATGCAGTGGACCTCGATCCTGGGACCATCCCAATAGCTGCAACCGACAACGGGGGCCTCGACCCTGGGACGCATCCCAATACCGTTGACAAAATATGGGCCTCGACCCTGGGACGCATCCCGAAAATGATGATGCAGTGGACCTCGATCCTGGGACGCATCCCAATGCTGCAACCGACAACAGGGGCCTCGACCCTGGGACGCATCCCAATACCGTTGACAAAATATGGGCCTCGACCCTGGACGCATCCCGAAAATGATATGTGGAGCTTCACTCCTCAGCCGATATTGGCTTCGCCCCCAAGCTGACATGATGTGTTGTGGAGCCTCGCTCCCCAGTCGATATAGGGCTCGCCCCAAGCTGTACAATGTGGAACCTCGCTCTTGCCGATATGGGCTTCGCCCTCCGAGACCCATACCCGGAACTTAACTTCATTGGGACCTCAATCTTCAGATTACTGCCCATATCAAATGCTGTGCCTTTGCCATCTCTGATTGGCTTACTGCTCGCTCTTTTCCGTCTTCAACACCTGTTTACACAAAACAGAACAAACACAAAAATATGCAATATAGGTTACGTGTATGCATGTATGCAGGAGTTTTCTTATTCCGTTGGGTTAGGTCTTCCGCTGGCGACCAAGTCTTCTCAAGCAAAGTACAACTTCAACCTGTCGACATTGATTGGTTCTGTGAATTCATTTCCTTCCAAGTCTGATAGCTTCACTGCTCCATTTCCCATGACTTTCTGAACGATGTAGGTCCTTCCCAGTTAGGCCTGAATTTCCCTCTCGGGTCCGTCGCCGACGGCCTCGACTGCTTAAGTACCAAATCACCCTTTCTGATCTTTGTGGGACGTACTTTCTTGTTGAATGCCCGGGCTAGTCTCTTCTGATACAACTGCATGTGATGTAAGGCTCTTTCCTTTTCTCGTCCAAAGTACCAACTGATCAAATCTCTGTGCGGCCCATTCTGACTCAGGTAACTCTGTCTTTGCTAATACCCTCATAGACTGTATTTCCATTTCTACTGGCAATACTGCTTCCATTCCGTAGACCAAGGAGTAAGGTGTTGCAACCCGTTGCCGTTCTTACCGACGTTCTGTACCCCCACAAAGCAACGGTAACTTCTCTCGGCCCAATCTCTACAATTTTCTGTCATCTTGGCTAAAATTGTCTTTATAGTCTTGTTTGGCTGCCTCAACTGCCCCATTTGCCTGCGGCCTGTACGGTGATGACTTGTGGTGGCCTATCCCATGCCTCTGTAACTTGCCTTCGTCTCTCCTTGAAACTGGACCCCCGTTGTCCTGTCACTACATGATGCGGCATACCATACCGACAAATGAGGTTCCGAGCTATGAACTTTGCCATTTGCTTCGCTGTAACATTACGGAAGGATTCGGCTTCCACCCACTTTGAGAAGTAATCTACTGCCACCACTATGAAGCGATGCCCATTTGATGCATTTGGTCGAATTTCCCCAATCATATCAATTCCCCATGCTGAGAAAGGCCACGGCTCTGACAACCCGTGCAATTCTGTGTGCGGTAAATGATTCAAA
>SKCR01002536.1:0-27489 GCA_019454045.1 Zanthoxylum bungeanum
TAGAAACCAACACCTACGTGACCATCATCTCCATATGACTGGAGTGATACTTCCGTCTTGACATCACACCCAACACACTACGATTCTCGATATACCCAGAAGAGGCGTACACAGAAACCGGTTAATGCCTTGGATGACCAAAACCAAAGTATATTGATTGTCACAAGAATTAGCGGTGCAAGTCTCAGGTTAAGACCAAATACACCTACCCTGATTTCGGACTTCCATAGACACATAGTCATACTACCAATGGAATTCCGAGGGGGTCTATCCAGAGCGAAGCTATTTCCCGTACCATCGGTAAAACACAACCTCCTATTACACTTGCATGACTATCCTATACCCAAATATATGAGAACTATGTCATTGTGCCCTCACAACGCGCACAAGTGTAATACTAGTCTTTTACGTATTTATCGATGTCCAATCTCGATAATACTCTGACTAGGGATATTTAATTATTTATCCTTCTTGGACTGATACTGTCTCATATCATTCTCAATCCAGGAACAAATCATAAGGACCTCCTATCATTTATACATCTAGGTGCTCTAATCACAAATGATAAGAGTGCAATCTCCTTTGTCACATAGTTAATTTGTACAACAACACCATGATCTGTACAAATAGTGACGCTATGGGTCATAATTGTCCAACACAATTCTCCAGAAATATTCTTCTACGGAATACAAGATCTTTGGCAGGCGAAGTATACGTAGTATTACGTATTACGATCCAGTAACGGATGTCACATGCAAGGCCTGGGCTGGAGTTGTGCTGCCCCGTACGAAGCATATATCGGATCACTAGTAACAAGTCTCTTTATGATCGGAAAGTCATGACCTAGTCATACTTCCCCGATGGCTATAGCACTTACAGTACCAGTTCTTTATCCCTGCGTGATCATCATCTCCATATGACTGAAGTGATACTTCCATCTTGACATCACACCCAATACACTACAATTTCAGTATACCTAGAAGAGGCGTACACAGAACCAGTAAAGCCCCGGATGACCAAAACCAAAGTATATTGAATGTCGCAAGTATTAGCGATGCAAGTCCAACTATTGGCAAGTAAAACAACAATTAAATATTAGTCCAACTAATATATCTATAAATAATTAATGACGAAAATGAATGAGCGCGTATTGGCAAGTACATAAACAAAATTGCAAATTTAATACTTGCCTCCCACTATTTTTCAGCGAGCCTCTAACCCTCTGTGGAGTACTCGGGAAACCTAGTTTCCTAGTGGGCTAGGATCCCGTTAAAAGATACACAACCTTGACTTTGGCCAACAAGTGGTATAAAATTTAACTAGGTAGATCTCTAAGATCAATTGGATCTCATCCAATTCCTAGATCCAGTAGGTGGACCTTAAAGTCCATAACATATATCCAATATATGCCAATATATCCAATAAATTACCTAACCTTTTCCTTTGAATCAACTAAGCCTTAGCTTTGGCTCAACAAGCTTAATGAAACTAGTTAAGCGTGACCCATTGACATTAGGAAAGCTTCGTAATCGATGTCGATGAACAAGAAGTGACCTTGACTTTGGCCAACAAATCACAACTTGCCCAAGACGTACGATATGGAACAAAGCTTTCGCGATTCAAACACATCCGTGATGGACAAAGGTCTTGACTTTGGCCAACAAACCAATGCCAATCTTGGATCATGAGAGAGAATCACTCAATGGAAGGAAAACGCTTAATATTTGTTGAGGGTTTTTCACGTAAATTGGCAACCAATTTATTATCTTTGATTAGGTCTCATCATACACCCTTAAGCATGCATTCTAAAAGCATAATAAGGCACGATGAAATTAATAATGATATGCGGATGGATATAATACAATTTGTTCATAGAAAAAAATCTCTCATTTTCATCTCTCCCGCTAGCAGTATTCCTACTTCTACCCAATTATATATACTTCTAAAGAAACCTCATTTACATTGAAGGGAATTTGTGAGAAGAGAAATACGATGAGAAAAGAGGTAATAGGCTAGACAAGCAGGTCCAATTTAATAAATTCTAAATTTATTACAACAATTTCCAAAATTGCCCTCACCTTTCTAATATCCATCTGATATACATTATTCATACATACATCCAAGTATTCACACAAAGCATGTTATTCAATCAATCTAATCCAATTAATTAATCTTTGATTAATGACCATCCAATGTTCATACAACGATTTGATTTGCTCGAGTCAAACTGTTTAAGAATAAATACTCAAAGTAAGTATTTTTGAATTATATCGAACTACAATTTTAAATCCAATTTAAATTGTATCCAATACTAATTCATATTTATTTCCAAAATTAAATAATTACACATATTTATGTGCCTTAAAGACTTGGATTCCAAATCCAATCTTAATGGGTCTCAAAGGCCCAATTAGTATCCAATACTATTTAATTAAAGTCCAATGGGCTTTTAATTAAATCTTTAGGCTTGGGCTTTTGGTTAAAATGGATCTAACCCATAATGCCTAAGCCCAATAGGAATCACCCTATGCCATAGAATCAATTTTGGCCCATTAGGCCCAATTAAATTATTAAAGGCCCAACAGTCATATTTTAGATTTTATGGAAATGGTTTAGGCCCAAATATAATCCAAGACTAAAATTTGGCCAACCAAACCCATTAGCCCAAATACAACAAATTAAATTAATACATTATTCCAAATTACATATTAATTCAATTCAAGTGTAATTAACACAATTAATTAATTAATCTAGTATTTCCAAAACACTAATTAATCTAACTAATCATGCTTAACATTTTTAATTTATGTCCAACACAAATTAAAGCACAATCAATCTATCCAACATGCTTCACACTCACGATAATACATGAAATTAACATCCAATTTTGATTTCAATCTAATTAAATCAAAAATTAATATTCAATTTCATGTGAATCAACATATCCAATTGTCTAATTCAAAAAATTAACCATGAGCTTCCTAGGGTAATTTTCGGCCAAGCATGGATTTTGGGGATTTTTGATCTATTCAATTTATCACAAATCCAATGATATACAAATCTAATTCAACATCATATAAACTCAACCAAATCATCAATTTAGGCAAAATCAAGCTCCAAGCCAAAATCCCAAATTAAAGTCTATAAACCCTAGAAATTAAATCAAGCTTAGATCTCGTTCTAATACCAATGTAAGTGTCATAGACATGCCACGGGATCTCTAAGCGTGATTCGTGTGTGAATTAATCAAGAAAGTTACGGAATACATACATTGATCAGATTTAGGATTTCAAAAATTCCATGGATGTTGAAGCTTCCAAGCTCATTGGTGAGTATCCCTATCACCTTCATTTGACTCTCATATGTGCTAGCAAGAACAAAATGGAAAAATTTTATCTCATAATGAGAAACAAATTTTCCCGAGAGAGAGAGGAGTGATCGGCCATTCTTCAAGATGCACAGGCCATTAGGCCGATTGCTTCAAAAACAAAAGAAGGCCATTCGGCCTTAATGAAAAGAAAACAAATGGCCAATCCAATCGGCCAAATGACTTTTCATTTTGAAAGGTTAAAATAGCTTCTTTTTTTTGTTGCTGAGGCATTTCTTACTTTTTCAAAGAAAAAAAAAGATGTTGTTATTTTATTTTTCAAATCAAAGGATATATTGTTCAAGAAGTCAGAGAGCAATGAATATTTGTCAGTGGCCTTTTTAAAGCAAAAGTCAGAGACCAAGTCTCTCTTCATTCGGCCAATTCATTCTATTTCATTTTGAGGCCATTCGGCCAAGAGCCATATAAGGCCATTCGGCCAAATCCCAGGGAGAGAGAGAGATTAATTTCCAAAATTAAATGTAATAAGTGTTTTAAAAGATTACACCAAAACCCATCACCAATATCTATCACCAAAGATGACTAATGATGTAAGTGAAGTGGGCCCCACTTTAAATTTAAAAATTAAGTGGGCTTGCTCAACACACTTCGGGCTCGGATTCGTTTAATCCGATTAAACGAATTTTCGTCGCGGCATATTTAAATCCAATTTAATTAAATAATAATACCCAGTAAAATTATTATGAAAATCGCTAGCGAATTAATTCCAAATTAATTCGTTAGCTAAAATTAAAATCCAATTTAATTTCCCGTTGAAATCCAATTTCAATTAATATATCTAATATATTATTTAGCCCAATTAAATAAATTAAAAAGTAAATCTAATTTAACTATTAAATTTATTTTACCGATTAATTCCAAATTAATCGCGTTCTCTCCTCTCGACGAATTTAATCCCAGAAAAATTCTCAACGCAATTATCCCAGATTAATTCTTTCTCTGATAATTAATCCCAGATTAATTCTTGCCGTAATTAATCCCAGATTAATTTTCTCTCTCTAAATTAATCCCAAATTAATATTCTCTCTCTTAATTAATCCCAGATTAATATTGTTCGAGTCAAACATCATCGGTGAATCTTTGGGATGCGACCCAAGAGATCCATGGATATATTGGCAGTAAATACAGTCATGAGACTATCCGAACTTATGCGTACCCGGTACCACGTACTTACCGATTTATAAGACATGGTTGGCTTCTAGCAAAGCACCGTGCCTACCCAATTCTCCAGAAATATTCTTCTACGGAATACAAGATCTTTGTCAGGCGAAGTATACGTAGTATTGCGTATTACGATCCAGTAAAAGATGTCACAAGCAAGGCCCGGGCTGGAGTTCTGTCTGCCCCGTACGAAGCATATATCGGATCACTAGCAACAAGTCTCTTATGATCGAAAAGTCATGACCTAGTCATACTTCCCCGATGGCTATAGCACTTAGAGTACCAGTTCTGTATCCCTGCGTGATCATCATCTCCATATGACTGAAGTGATACTTCCATCTTGACATCACATCCAATACACTACAATTCTCAGTATACCTAGAAGAGGCGTGCATGTGTTGTAGCCTAGCCCAGCAACTAACAGAATTACTCCTAATCTGATTAGGATTATTTAGATCCAAAATGCTTCCTTTGCTTCCTCAGCTGCAGCAATATACCGCTCTTGTTGTTTATTCGGGAACAATATCTTGCTTGGAAGATTTCCAGCTCACTGTTCCGTTATTCAAACTATATAGTACCCTTATTGCGACTTATAGTCATTTTTATCGGTTTGGAAACTTGCAGCGGTGAACCCAGTCACCTCAAGTTCTCCTTTCCCCATATTCTCAGAAAGAATCCTTGGTTCATCCATGATACTCAAGGATTTTCTTTACATCAATCCAGTGACCATCACTTGGATTGGCCTTATAGAGTCTATATATGCTCAAAGCATATGAGACATCAGGTCACATACATTTCAAAATATATGAATACTGAGAGAGTGTCAGCAGCTTTCTAGATCTATCCCAGCATATATTTATTCCTAGAATAAAGCATGCTTCTCCCAAGTATTTTATGGAGAATTTTTCATGAAAGCCAAGCTTTCACCGATTTTAGTATGGGAATGTTATTGCTAAGAAGCAATACATCATCAACTTATAGGACATTCATTGTCAGTGCGCTCCCACTAGCCTTCTTATATACACAAGCATCATCTTCGTTTTGAATGAAATCATATACCATTATGATCTCATCAAAACGTTGGTTCCAAGAACACAATGCTTGCTTCAATCCATAAATGGATCGATTTATCTTGCAAACCTTGTTTGCATGTTTTGGCATGATAAAACCATCAGGATGTTACACAGAAACATCCTCCAAAAGGTTTCCGTTAAGGAAAGTGGTTTTGGCATTTAGCTGTCATATTTCCTAAATGAAATATACAGTAATAGCAAGCATTATCCGAATGGATTTAATCATGGCAACAGGTGAAAAAGTTTCATCGTAGTCGACACTATGTCGTTGACGATACCCTTTCTGTACAAGCCTAGCTGTGTACATTTGTATGTTGCCATCAATGTATGTCTTCCTTGAAGACACATATAGTACTAATAGGCACAATGCCTTCTGGTAGATCAACCAGTATCCAAACTTGGTTGATATACATGGAATCCATTTCGAACTTCATGGCACTTTGCCATAAAAGGAGTCGATACCTTGTATCACTTCCTCATACGTAGTCGCTTAATTATCCTCAATTAGATTAACATCTTCATGAGGTGAGATCAGAAACCCATACCTCCCAGGTTGTTTTCTGACTATCTCCGACTTACGTGGTTATTGTGTATTCGAAGATTATGGTACAGTTTCATCTCTGATGAAATGTTTGTGTTACGTAAGGACTCGGTGCCTGGAACAATATTACTCTGATTATCATCGAGTTTAATTTCCTCCCACTTACCAATGCATATAGGAATTCCTCTTAGGAGAACCGCATGGAGAGCAACAATTACTTTGTTCTATTGTCAGTTGTATAAGTACTATACTTTGGTTTCCCTAGGACAACCAATTACAAATATGCACTTATCTGATTTGGGTTCTAGTTTGGTATCATCCAAACGTATGCCCAGCATTCCCAAATCATCAGGAATTAGAAACTTGGTTTCTTTCCCGTTCATATCTAATAAGAAGTCTGTCTAACAGATTTTCATGGAAACTTATTCAAAATAAGTACTGCACTGTTTAATGCGTATCCTCAGAAGGAAATTGGTAGCTCAGAGCGACTCATCTATTTAGGTATTCTCCATCATGGTCTGACCACAATGTTCTAGTACTTTTACCGATCTGTTTTCTTACTTCATGTTGAAACTCTTTGAATTTATCAAACGTTACTGACTTGTGTTTCATAAGATACACATAACCGTAACGTGATGCCACATCCGTAAAGGTTATGAAATATTCATATCCACCTCTAGCCTCGCTAGATATGGGCCCACTTATGTCACTATGAACGAGGGCTAACAAATCGGTGGCACTTGTACTTTTACTATGTAAAAGGTGTTTTAGGCACTTTGCCTAATAAACTAGATTTGTAGCCATCATTCGAATTAGAATCAAATCCGTCCTAGTATCCACTCTTCGAAAGTGTGGATATACGAGTCTTGTTAATGCGTCCCAGACGACAATGCCACAAATAAGTCTCATATGATTAATTCAGTTTGAGCTACTTGTTTGTCATGTTATATGTATGAGATTAATTTATATTGTAAATATAAATACTGTTATTCACATCTAATGTGTTTATCTCAATATCATCTTTATAAAAAAAAACTTAGTGTTCTAGAATATAAAGGTATACCCGCAACATGTTACACTAGATATAGAGATATTGTTTCTAGTCAAACTAGGTACATTATAACAGTTTCCTAATTTAAGTACATGCCCCAAGGGCAGTTCCAAAACTTAGGTTCCTACGGCCAAAACAGCGACTCTCGTCCTGTTTCTGACTTGTAGGTCGATCTCATCTAAAGCCAGTTTCCTGTTTATCAGCAGATCCAACAAATCAGTACATATATTCATTGACCACATCTAGTATCAAAAATCCAATTTTAAAACCAGTAGTGAACATGTTTATAACAAACATTATTGAAGTCGGAACCTTGTCACGCCTTAACTTCTTTCATGTATGCCTTGTCCATACCACAGTCACACTTCTAGTGACCCCGTTTGCCACAGTTTAGGCAGACAACTTGGGATATGTCCTTTTAAGAAGCTCTGGTTGTGCATAACGGATTGAGCACTAAAGTTATCATCACAATGAGTCTTCATAAGCTCATGTTCTACTATACGCTCAACTCTGGGCTCATGCTCAAGAGGTTTCTCTATCAAATAGAATAACTTCTCAGCTCCCAGGACTATCATGAGGTTCTATTCCCAATCTGAAAATTAAAGCCGTTAAAGATATTTTCCCCAGGATTATGTCATTTGACGCTAATCTTTCAGTCATCTTGATTGCTATAGTCCAACTATCCAATAAACGATTTCGGGTACAATTAAATGTAATGATTACTATAGTCTAACTGTATAATCAACTACAATTGATCGGTTACATTCAAATGTATTGATTACTATAATCCAACTATATAACCAACTACAAATAAATTAGTTTGAATATAGTCTAACTGTTGAATTAAAACAACAATTAAATATTAGTCCAACTAATATATCTATAATTAATTAATGACGAAAAATGAAATGAGCGCGTATTGGCAAGTACATAAACAAAATTGCAAATTTAATACTTGCCTCCCACTATTTTTCAGCGAGCCTCTAACCCTCTGTGGAGTACTCAGGAAACCTAGTTTCCTAGTGGGCTAGGATCCCGCTAAAAGATACACAACCTTGACTTTGGCCAACAAGTGGTATAAAATTTAACTAGGTAGATCTCTAAGATCAATTGGATCTCATCCAATTCCTAGATCCAGTAGGTGGACCTCCAAGTCCGAAACATATATCCAATAGATTACCTAACCTTTTCCTCTGAATCAACTAAGCCTTGGCTTTGGCTCAACAAGCTTAATGAAACCAGTTAAGTGTGACCCATTGACATTGGGAAAGCTTCGTAATCGAGGTTGATGAACAAGAAGTGACCTTGACGTTGGCCAACAAATCACAACTTGCCCAAGACGTACGATATGGAACAAAGCTTTCGTGATTCAAACACATCCGAGATGGACAAAGGTCTTGACTTTGGCCAACAAACCAATGCCAATTTTGGATCATGAGAGAGAATCACTCAATGGAAGGAAAACACTTAATATTTGTTGAGGGTTTTTCACGTAATTGGCAACCAATTTATTATCTTTGATTAGGTCTCATCATACACCCTTAAGCATGCATTCTAAAAGGATAATAAGGCGCGATGAAATTAATATTGATATGCGGATGGATATATAATATAATTTGTTCATAGAACAAATCTCTCATTTTCATCTCTCCCGCTAGCAGTATTCCTACTTCTACACAATTACATAATACTTCTAAAGAAACCTCATTTACATTGAAGGGAATTGGTGAGAAGAGAAATACAATGAGAAAATAGGTAATAGGCTAGACAAGCAGGTCCAATTTAATAAATTCTAAATTTATTACAACAATTTCCAAAATTACCCTCACCCTTCTAATATCCATCTGATATATATTATTCATACATACATCCAGGTATTCACACAAAGCATGTTATTCAATCAATCTAATCCAATTAATTAATCTTTGATTAATGACCATCCAATGTTCATACAACGATTCGATTTGCTCGAGTCAAACTTGTTTAAGAATAAATACTCAAAGTAAGTATTCTTGAATTATATCGAACTACAATTTTAAATCCAATTTAAATTGTATCTAATACTAATTCATATTTATTTCCAAATTAAATAATTACACTTATTTATGTGACTTAAAGACTTGGATTCCAAATCCAATCTTAATGGGTCTCAAAGGCCCAATTAGTATCCAATACTATTTAATTAAAGTCCAATGTGATTTTAATTAATTCTTTAGGCTTGGGCTTTTGGTTAAAATGGATCTAACCCATAATGCATAAGCCCAATAGGAATCACCCTATGCCATAGAATCAATTCGGCCCATTAGGCCCATTTAAATTATTAAATGCCCAACAGTCATATTTTAGATTTTATGGAAATGGTTTAGGCCCAAATATAATCCAAGACTAAAATTTGGCCCAACCAAACCCATTAGCCCAAATACAACAAATTAAATTAATACATTATTCCAAATTACATATTAATTCAATTCAAGTGTAATTAACACAATTAATTAATTAATCTAGTATTTCCAAAACACTAATTAATAACTAATCATGCTTAACATTTTTATTTATGTCCAACAGAAATTAAAGCACAATCAATCTATCCAACATGCTTCACACTCACGACAATACCTGAAATTAACATCCAATTTTGATTTCAATCTAATTAAATCAAAAATTAATATTAAATTTCATGTGTATCAACATATCCAATTGTCTAATTCAAAAAATTAACCATGAGCTTCCTAGGGTAATTTTCGGCCAAGCATGGATTTTGGGGATTTTTGATCTATTCAATTTGTCACAAATCCAATGATATACAAATCTAATTCAACATCATATAAACTCAACCAAATCATCAATTTAGGCAAAATCAAGCTCCAAGCCAAAATCCCAAATTAAAGTCTATAAACCCTAGGAAATTAAATCAAGCTTAGATCTCGCTCTAATACCAATGTAAGTGTCCTAGACATGCCACGGGATCTCTAAGCATGATTCGTGTGGGAATTAATCAAGAAAGTTACGGAATACATACATTGATCGGATTTAGGATTTCAAAAATTCCATGGATGTTGAAGCTTCCAAGCTCATTGGTGAGTATCCCTATCACCTTCATTTGACTCCCATATGTGCTAACAAGAACAAAATGGAACAAATTTTATCTCCCAATGAGAAACAAATTTGCCCGAGAGAGAGAGGAGTGATCGGCCCTTCATCAAGATTCATAGGCCATTAGGCCGATTGCTTAAAAAGCAAAAGAATGCCATTCGGCCTTAATGAAAAGAATACAAATGTGTTGGGAAAATCTAAGGTCCCGAGGATTGAATAACAAGCAAGAAACAACATGCGAATACATCAAAAAAGTATGGCGGAATCATACTTACAACGATCGGTTGAGGCGATGCGAGGAACGACAAAAATTGCTCCCTTGAAGCTAACGGTTTTTTCACTGCTTTTGTCCTCCATGGTGTTCTCGGTAATCATCAAATTTTGAGCTCCAAATTCAGTCCTCCACGTGTGCTCGAAGCTCCAAGCTTCATTTGGTGATTCCTTGCTCACAAGTGGGTTTCCCTATCACATTTGTATGCCCTTTTTGGTGTGCTAGCACTAGGAAATTTTGAAACAAAATTTCCCTTTTTCTTCTTCAGTGTCTCGGCCAAGCCAAAAATTTGTAAAGGAAATTGGCTCTAGGCCGAATTGGGAGAGAAGGAGAAGAATGTTGGATAATATGACCCATAGCGTCACTATTTGTACAGATCACGGTGTTGTTGTACAAATTAACTATGTGACAAGGAAATTGCACTCTCATCGTTTGTGATTAGATCACCATAGATATATAAATGAAGAGAGGTCCATATGATTAGTTCCTGTATTGAGAATGATATGAGACAGTATCAGTCCACGAAGGATTAATCATTAAATATCCCTAGCCGGAGTATTATCGAGACAGGACATCGATAATGCGGAATAGGCTAGTATTGCACTTGTGCGCGTTGTGAGGGCACAACGGCATAGTTCCCATATATTTAAGTATTGGATACTTATGCAAGTGCGATAGGAGGTTTTGTTTCACCGATGGTACGGGAAACAGCTTCGCTCTGGATAGACCCCTCGGAATCCCATTGGTATTATGACTATGTGTCTATGGGAGTCCGACATCAGGGTAGGTGTATTTGGTCTTAACCTGAGACTTGCACCGCTAATGCTTACGACACAATCAATATACTTTAGTTGAGGTCGTCTAGGACTCTAACCGGTTCTGTGTACGCCAACTGCTGGGTATATTGAGAATCATAGAGTATTGGGTGTGATGTCAAGACGGAAGTATCACTTCAGTCATAGTGGAGATGATGTCACGCAAGATACGGTATTAGTGCTCTTAAGTGTTGCGCAACCATCGGGATATTATGACTAGGTCATGCATATCCGATTATAGAGACTAGTTACCAGACATCCGACATGTGCTTCGGACGGGGCAGACACTTATCCAGCCCCAGCCCTAGCACGTGACTATCCGATACTGGGCCGATATACACAATACTTGGTATACTACGCTTGATACAGATCTTAAATATTCTTAGATGGATATGTCCGGAGAATTGGTAGACTTGTGCTTTGCTAGAAGCCAACCTTATCTTGTAAATCGGTAAAACGTAGTACTTGGTACTCACGTGTTCGGATAGTCCGATGACCGATTTGACTACCAACATATCCGGGGATCTCATGGGTCGCTTCCCAAAGATTCACCGATGACGTATGACTCGCACTTTTATTAATCTGGGATTAATATGATGAGAGAGAAAATTAATCTGGGAATAATTACAGAGATATTTTATCTGGGATAAAATATCAATTTAAAGAGAGAGAGAATGATTAATTTGGAATTAATCGATTTGATTAATATATTTGATATATTAAACGAAATTGGATTTTGACGTGGAATTAAAACTAGATTTTAATTCGGGCGAGTGAATTAATTTAGAATTAATTCGTTAGCGATGTGAATAGTGATTTCGCTAGGCGTAATCATTTAATTACGACGCGACGGAAAATTCGTTAATTTAGAATTAACGAATCCGAGCCCGAGATTATTTGCGAGCGCATTCGCATTTCGAATTCGAGTACGGCACGCAAGTCAAATCAAGCGTCAAATCATTAGTCGCATCAAACGTCAAATCACTTGTCACTTTGTTGATGTGACTTGACAACTGATTGAGTTGACTTGATGTGATGAGTGATGTGTGTGGTTGGAAATTAAAGCCAAATGTGTTTGAAATGAATTGGATTTAATTTCAAGTGTATTAGATGCATTAAAACAACACAAAACCGTATACAATACACACACACATTTTTCCTTCCTCTCTCTCCTCTTCTTCTCCTCTCATCACTCACACGCCATTTCTGGTTTTTGTGAGGCAGTGAACTGCCGAAAATAACAAAAGAAATGGAGGGAAGCAAGTGTGTTTTGTGGTAAAACAAGAGTGCTAGCACACTCCGGGATCATGCCAAGGTGATAAGGAACTATACCCATGAGCCGGGAAGCCAAATGTTGAAGCTTGGAGCTTCAAATCTTGAAGACAAGGGGCGAAATTCACTATTCATAGCAGCCCACTGCCTTGCAAAAGTGAGCAGAATTTCGAATTTTGTTGCCCAAATCGTCGCTCAACCGCTCGATGTAAGTATTCCGCACTTCCGTCGTTGTATTCACTTATGATTCATGCTTGAGTTTTGATCTTGGGACCTATAGAAACTCCAACAATGGCATCAAGAGCCTAGGTTAAAAGCATGAAAAAGTTAGGGCTAAAATTTGGGCAAACTTGATTTTGAGCATGATAAATTAAATTGGATGGATTTGTATGCTTAATTGTGTTTGAATTGAAGATTGATTGGGTCAATTTCAAGAAAATTTGATTGGATCATTTTTCCCCAAATTTCTACCTTGGCCGAATTTGATACATGATTTTAATGTCTTGGGATTTTTGATTTTTGACAATTGGATGTGTTGGAAATCATTCGGGATGATGATTTGATGTCGATTGCGGAATCAATTGGATTGAATTCGAATCGGACGAAAAATCCCCAAATTGCCAAGTATGTCATAAAGCTTGAAATTGGGTAAAATTGATTTGAGCATGCAATTATGAAATTGGATGATAAAGTATGCTTGAATGTATTTTAATTGATGATTGGTTGGATCAATTTGATTAAATATTGTTTGGAACAAATTTCCCCAATTTTGATGTGTTGGCTGAATAGGAGTATGCCCTAAATCTTGGTAATTTTGTTTCGTTGATCATTGGATGACTTGAAACGATTGAGGATGTTGATTTAATGTTAATTTGGATTTAATTGGATTGAATTCGGAATTGACATAAAATTAGTCCACATTACCGAGAGTATTAAAGCATGAATGGGTTTGATTTTAATCAAAATATGTTGGACATATGATGATGATAATGAGCATGATTAATTGTATGAATTGATGTTTTAGAAATGTTAATTTGGGTGATTAATCATGATATACACTTTAGGTAATTAAATTGCGAAATTGGATTTGTGTAATTTAATTAATTGGGCTAATTTTGGAAATTGAGCTTGAATTGTTGTTATTGGGCTTATTGGGCTTTGTTGTACAAAGTTTGTTTTAGGCAAAATTTGTTGGATCCAATTGGGCCCAAAACCGCATCCATAAAGCCCAAATGCAACATAATGGACCTTTTTTAATTTAATTGGGCCTAATGGGCCAAAATTAATTTAAAGGCTTATGGGGTAAATCCCGGATTGGACTTTGGTTGCGGGTTTGACCCGAGTTGACCAAAAGTCCACGCCTTAAGAAATTAATTAAAAGCCCATTGGACTTTAATTAAGTTGACGTTGGACGTTAATCGGGCTTTGAGACCCGTAACAATTAAATTTGGAATTTAATTCGTAAAAGGTTTATTAATAAAGTTTGATATTTAATTTGGAATTAAATAGTGGATTAGTATTAAATACATATTAAATTGGATTTAATTATGTAGTTTAATTTAATTCGGGAATTCGTACTTTAAGTACTTATTCGTAAAAACGAGTTTGACTCGAACAAAATCAAATTGTTGTTTGAACATTGGATGATCATTAATTATCAAGATTAATTAATTGGATTAGATTGATTGATGACATGCTTGAGTGAATACATGGTTGTGATGCATGAATAATGTATATCGGATGGATATTAGATGGGTGGGGCAATTTTAGAAATTGTTGTAATAAATTTGATTTATTAATTGGACCTGCGTGTCCAGCCTTATCACCTCATATTCTTTGTATTCTCTTCTCACCTATTCCCCTCAATGTAAATGAGGTTTCTTTAGAAGTGTAGTGTAACGGGTAGAGGAAATATTTGTTCTAGCGGGAGAGAGAAAGTGAGAGATTTGATCTAGGATCAATGTGTAAAATATCCATCCGCATATCATTATTATTTTATCATATGCGCTTTATTATGTGTTTAGAATGCATGTTTAAGGGTGTATGATGATGAGACCTTAACAAAGATAATAAATTGGTTGCCAATTTGCACACGAAAAACCCTCATCAAATATCATGCGTTTTTCCTTCCATTGAGTGATTCTCACACAAGATCCGAGACGGCATTGGGTTGTTGGCCAAAGTCAAGCCCTTTGTCTGTTGAAGATGTTTTTGAATCACGAAGGCTTTGTTACATGTCAGTGTCTTGTCCAAGTTGTGGTTTGTTGGCCAAAGTCAAGACCACTTCTTGTCCATCGACATTGATTACGAAGCTTTCCATGGTCAATGGGTCGCGCTTGACTGGGATCATTAGGTTTGTTGTGCCAAAGCCAAGGCCTAGTTGATTCAGAGGAAAAAAGTTAGGTAATACATTGGATGTATTGGCATATATAAGATATATGTTTAGGATTTGGAAGTCCACCTACTGGATCTAGGAATTGGATTGGATCCAATTGATCTTAAAGATCTACCTAGTTAATTATCATACAATTTGTTGGCCAAAGTCAAGATTGTGTGATATTTAACGGGATCCTAGCCCACTAGGAAACACGGTTTCCCGAGTACTCGACAGAGGGTTGGAGGCTCGCCGAAAAATAGTGGGAGGCAAGAATTGAATTTGAAATACTCGTTCAATTACTCGCCATACGCGCTCATTTAAATTATTTCGTCGTTAAATTAAATGTTAGTTGGACTAATATTTAAATTGTTGTTTTATTTAACAGTTGGACTGTATTATAGTTGGTTATATATAATTGGATTATATTAATCAATATATTTGAATTAATTAATTTCAGTTTACAGTTGATTTTATAATTGGATTATAGTAATCAATGTAATTGAGGTTAATTAATTTAGATTATATTTGATTATATAGTTGGACTATTATAATCATTATAATAAATAGTACCACAAATCGTTGATTAAATAGTTGGACTATTAGAATCAAGAATGATACATGAAAGATTAGTGTTTAAGACATAATCCTGGGTGAAAATGTATTTAAACGACTTGGGAATAATTTTCAGGATGGTCCTGGAAACTAATTAGTTATTTTATTTGATAAAATAATATTATGCCTAAGTCCGGAATTAAGCAAATAAGTGGAACATGATTTTTGGAATATTCATGTAATGATAACTTTAGTGCTTAATCCATAATACTTGTCATATAGACTCCTTAATTTCTTTATCAGAACTAAGGATTAGATTCTTAAAGTATGATATTGAAATTGAAGGATATTCAAAGATTAGATCTTGGAAGTACTTTTAAAATTGCAATAAATAATTCTTGGAGAATTAAAGACTATTCTCAAGGAGATAAAGTCAAAATTTGCAATTAGGCAAGTAGTGCAAGGCACACCTTACTTCAATATTCTGGAAACCCGAGGCTTGGTCAAAGGCAATTGGAATATTGAAAATGACAAAGGCGGATTATTACTGCAGAATAAACAACAAATGCGGATTATTGCTGCAGCTGAGGCAGCAATAGAAGCCATTTGGATCGATAATAAATCTAATTAGATTAGATATAGTTCTGTTAGCGGCTGAGCTAGGCGTCAGCACATGCTAAAGAATTAATGGTCTCATCGACGATCCAGATAAATACTTCGATATTCATCTGATTCGTTTAGATCATACATCATGGCGATGTGATGATCGTGTAAATCGCGTCAGACGATAACCATGCAAATCCGCTGACGAAAATCTTTTCTCAGCAATTTGAGCGAACCGTACATAGTTCAGGTGTTAGACACTCGAGTGACTGGCTATGTGCCAAGCGGGAGATTGTTGGATAATATGACCTATAGCGTCACTATTTGTACAGATCACGGTGTTGTTGTACAAATTAACTATGTGACAAGGAAATTGCACTCTCATCGTTTGTGATTAGATCACCATAGATATATAAATGAAGAGAGGTCCATATGATTAGTTCCTGGATTGAGAATGATATGAGACAGTATCAGTCCACGAAGGATTAATCAATAAATATCCCTAGCCGGAGTATTATCGAGACAGGACATCGATAATGCGGAATAGGCTAGTATTGCACTTGTGCGCGTTGTGAGGGCACAACGGCATAGTTCCCATATATTTAAGTATTGGATACTTATGCAAGTGCGATAGGAGGTTGTGTTTCACCGATGGTACGGGAAACAGCTTCGCTCTGGATAGACCCCTCGGAATCCCATTGGTATTATGACTATGTGTCTATGGGAGTCCGACATCAGGGTAGGTGTATTTGGTCTTAACCTGAGACTTGCACTGCTAATGCTTACGACAATCAATATACTTTAGTTGAGGTCGTCTAGGACTCTAACCGGTTCTGTGTATGCCAACTGCTGGGTATATTGAGAATCGTAGAGTATTGGGTGTGATGTCAAGACGGAAGTATCACTTCAGTCATAGTGGAGATGATGTCACGCAGGATACGGTATTAGTGCTCTTAAGTGTTGCGCAACCATCGGGATATTATGACTAGGTCATGCATATCCGATTATAGAGACTAGTTACCAGACATCCGACATGTGCTTCGGACGGGGCAGACACTTATCCAGCCCCAGCCCTAGCACGTGACTATCCGATACTGGGCCGATATACACAATACTTGGTATACTACGCTTGATACAGATCTTAAATATTCTTAGATGGATATGTCCGGAGAATTGGGTAGACTTGGTGCTTTGCTAGAAGCCAACCTTATCTTGTAAATCGGTAAAACGTAGTACTTGGTACTCACGTGTTCGGATAGTCCGATGACCGATTTGACTACCAACATATCCGGGGATCTCATGGGTCGCTTCCCAAAGATTCACCGATGACGTATGACTCGCACTTTTATTAATCTGGGATTAATATGATGAGAGAGAAAATTAATCTGGGATTAATTACAGAGATATTTTATCTGGGATAAAATATCAATTTAAAGAGAGAGAGAATGATTAATTTGGAATTAATCGATTTGATTAATATATTTGATATATTAAACGAAATTGGATTTCGACGCGGAATTAAAAATAGATTTTAATTCGGGCGAGCGAATTAATTTAGAATTAATTCGTTAGCGACGTGAATAGTGATTTCGCTAGGCGTAATCATTTAATTACGACGCGACGGAAAATTCGTTAATTTAGAATTAACGAATCCGAGCCCGAGATTATTTACGAGCGCATTCGCATTTCGAATTCGAGTGCGGCACGCAAGTCAAATCAAGCGTCAAATCATTAGTCGCATCAAGCGTCAAATCACTTGTCACTTTGAGTGATGTGACTTGACAACTTGATTGAGTTGACTTGATGTGATGAGTGATGTGTGTGGTTGGCAATTAAAGCCAAATGTGTTTGAAATGAATTGGATTTAATTTCAAGTGTATTAGATGCATTAAAACAACACAAAACCGTATACAATACACACACACATTTTTCCCTCCTCTCTCTCCTCTTCTTCTTCCTCTCATCACTCACGCCATTTCTGGTTTTTGTGAGGCAGTGAACTGCCGAAAATAACAAAAGAAATGGAGGGAAGCAAGTGTGTTTTGTGGCAAAACAAGAGTGCTAGCACACTTCGGGATCATGCCAAGGTGATAAGGGAACTATACCCATGAGCCGGGAAGCCAAATGTTGAAGCTTGGAGCTTCAAATATTGAAGACAAGGGGCGAAATTCACTATTCACTGCAGCCCACTGCCTTGCAAAAGTGAGCAGAATTTCGAATTTTGTTGCCCAAATTGTCGTTCAACCGCTCGATGTAAGTATTCCGCACTTCCGTCGTTGTATTCACTTATGATTCATGCTTGAGTTTTGATCTTGGGACCTATAGAAACTCCAACAAAGAAGGCCTCTTGGACGAAACTTGTGGGGAGAGAGAGAGTGAATTGGTTTTTTTATTTTGTATATCTAATACACAAAAATCAAAAGTCAAATACCAAATACCAAATAATTAAATATAGGAAATGTCTTTCAGTCTTTCACACAAGAGTGATATACACTCAACCAACAACTAACAACTTCCATCACTTTTAAAGTGACTAGTTGATGTGACGCTTGATGTGACTTGTGGGCCGCACTTAAATTCGCAATGCGAGTGCCCCCGGAAACACTCCCAGGCTCGGTTTCGTTAATTCCAAATTAACAAATTTTCCGTTGCGACGTAATTAAATAATTATGCCTAGCAAAATCACTATTCACGTCGCTAACGAATTAATTATAAATTAACTCGTTCGCCCGAATTAAATTCTAAATTTAATTCCGCGTCGAAATCCAATTTCGTATAATATATCGAATATATTAATTTATCGATTAATTCCAAATTAATCGTTATCTCTCTTTTAAAAATATTTTATCCCAGATAAAATATCTCTGTAATTAATCCCAGATTAATTTTCTCTCTCATCATTAATTAATCTCAGATTAATCAAGTGCGAGTCATACGTCATCGGTGAATCTTTGGGAAGCGACCCATGAGATCCCCGGTTATGTTGGCAGTAAATTCGATCGTCGGACTATCCGAACACGTAAGTACCTAGTACTACGTTTTTACCGATTTACAAGACAAGGTTAGCTTCTAGCAAAGTGACATGCCTACCCAATTCTCCAGAAATATCCTTACAGGAATAAGTGATCTATATTAGGTGTAGTATACGTAGTATTGCGTATTTCGATCCAGTATCGGATGTCACGTGCAAGGCCTGGGGCTGGAATTGTGTCTGCCCCGTACGAAGCACATATCATATCTCTGGTAACTAGTCTCTATAATCGGATATACATGACCTAGTCATAATATGCCGATAGCTGCAGCATATAAGACAACCAGTCTCGTATCCTACGTGACCATCATCTCCACTATGACTGGAGTGATACTTCCGTCTTGAAATCACACCCAACAAACTACGATTCTCAATATACCCAGCAGAGGCATACACATGACCTGTTAAAGCCCTGGACGACCTAAAACCAAAGTATATAGATTGTCGCAAGTATTAGCAGTGCAAGTATCAGGTTAAGACCAAATACACCTACCCTGATTTCGGACTTCCATTGACACATAGTCATACTACCAATGGAATTTCGAGGGGTCTATCCAGAGCGAAGCTGTTTCCCGTACCATCGGTAAACACAACCTCCTATTACACTTGCATGAGTATCCTATACCCAAATATATGAGAACTATATCGTTATGCCCTCACAACGCGCACAAGTGTAATACTAGTCTTGTACACATTATCGATGTCCAATCTCGATAATACTCTGACTATGGATATTCAATGATTAAACCTTCGTGGATTGATACTGTCTCATAACATCACAATCCAGGAACTAATCATAAGGACCTCCTATCATTTATACATCTTGGTGATCTAATCACAAATGATAAGAGAGCAATTCCTTTGTCACATAGTTAATTTGTACAACAACACCATGATCTATACAAATAGTGACGCTATGGGTCATAATTGTCCAACAATCTCCCAGTTGGCCTATAGCCAGTCACTCGAGTGTCCTACACCCGAGCTATGTACGGTTCGTTCAAACTGCTAAGGAAAGGCTTTCGTCAGCGTATATGCATGATTATCATCTGATGCGATTTATTCGATCATCACATAGCCATGATGTATGATCCCAACGAATCAGATAAATAGTCGAAGTATATATCTGGATCGTTGATGAGACCATTAATTCTTTAGCCTGCGCTGTAGCCTAGCTCAGCTGCTAACAAAACTATATCTAATCTAATTAGATTTGTTATCAATCCATAAGGCTTCTATTGCTGCCTCAGATTCAGCAATAACCCACTTTTGTTGTTTATTCGGTAACAATATCTTGCTTGGAAGATTTCCAGCTCACTGTTCCGTTATTCAAACTTTATAGTACCGTTTTGCGACTTATAGTCGTTTTTTCGATTAGGAAACTTGCAGTAGTGAAACCAGTCACTTCAAGTTCTCAGTCACCATAGTCTAAGACAGCATCCCTAATTCTCTAAGATACTAACAAATGTTCTTAACGTCAATCCAATGACTATCACTTGGATTGGCCTGTTTGTGAATCTATATGCTCAAAGCGAATGAGACACCAGGTCGCGTACATTTTTCAATGTATGGTTTCTCGGAGAATGTTAACAACTTTAAATCTATCCCAGTAGATCTTTATTCCTAGAATAAAGGTTATTTTCTCCCAAGAATTCTACGGAGAATTTTCATGAAAGCCAAGCTTTCACCGATTGTTTTATGGGAATTTCATTTCAAGAAATGATATATTATCATTACACAAGACAGTCACTGTCAGTGCGCTCCCACTAAACTGTTAGGTTTATTCTAGGTCCCAAGATCAAACAAGCAATGAAAATATTGTGTGAACACATCAACGGAGGTAGCGGAATACTCAAATCGATCGGTTGAGACGAATCGGCAACAAACAAAATTGATTTTACCCTTACAAAAACGCAACTGCAGTGCAGTCCACTGCCTTGACAGTTTCTGATTTTGAGCTGCGAAACGGAGCTCCGAGCTTCGTCGAATGGATCCCGGCTCATGGGTGAACCTCCCTACCACCTTCGCAAGTGTCGTATGTGTGCTAGCACTTGTGATTTTACCATAAAATCACACTCTTTGCCTCCCTTTGCTCGGCAGTTTCTAAGGAAACCAGTGAGCTTATTTCACTGCCCCTTGGGCGTGAATTGAGTGAGAAAGAGAGAAGAGAATTATGTGTATTAGTTGTAAGAAAGTAAAAGCATTTTCCTTATATATTTTCTAAAATATATAAAAGGTAAATACATAATTTTGGCTTTCAAAAGTCAATAAACAAACTTTCCAACAACTACACTATTGCAACAACTTCTATCAATCAAAGTGACAAGTTGCTTTCAATCAATCAATCAATCACATCAATCAATCACATCACTCAAAGTGACATTTGATTTGACGCTTGATGTGACGAATGATTTGACGCTTGATGTGACTTGCGTCGCCGCACTTGAATTCGAATACGAATGCGCTCGCAATCACACTCGGGCTCGGGTTCGCTAATTCCAAATTAACGAACTTTCCGTTGCGTCGTAATTAAATGATTACGCCTAGCGAATTCACTGTTCACGTCGCTAACGAATTAATTCTAAATTAATTCGTTCGCCCGAATTAAAATCTAATTTTAATTCCGCGTCGAAATCTAATTTCATTTAATATATCGAATATATTAATTCATCGATTAATTCCAAATTAATCGTTCTCTCTCTTTAGACGATATTTTATCCTAGATAAAATATCTCCGTTATTAATCCTAGATTAATTTTCTCTTTCTTCTATATAATCCCAGATTATTTAAGAGTGCGAATTATGCGTCATCGGTGGATTATCGGGAAGCAACCCATGAGATCCCCGATAAGTTGGCAGTAAATACGGTCGTCGGAGTATCCGAATCATGTACGTACCAAGTACTACGTTCTACCGATTTACGAGACAAGTCGACTCCTAGCATAGCACCAAGTCTTCCCAATTCTCCGGACATATCCATCTAAGAATATTCAAGATCTATATCAAGCGTAGTATACCAAGTATTGCGTATGTCGGTCCAGTATCGGATAGTCACGTGCTAGGGCTGGGGCTGGATAAGTGTCTGCCCCGTCCGAAGCACATGTCGGATGTCTGGTAACTAGTCTTATAATCGGATATTCATGACCTAGTCATAATATCACGATTGGATGCGCATCACTTAAGAGCACTAATACCGTATCCTGCGTGACATCATCTCCACTATGACTGGAGTGATACTTCCGTCTTGACATCACACCCAATACTCTACGATTCTCAATATACCCAGTATTGGCGTACACAGAACCGGTTAGAGTCCTAGACGACCTCAACCAAAGTATATTGATTGTCGTAAGCATTAGCGATGCAAGTCTCAGGTTAAGACCAAATACACCTACCCTGATGTCGGACTCCCATAGACACATAGTCATAATACCAATGGGATTCCGAGGGGGTCTATCCAGAGCAAAGCTGTTTCCCGTACCATCGGTGAAACACGACCTCCTATCGCACTTGCATAAGTATCCGATACTTATAGATATGAGAACTATGCCGTTGTGCCCTCACAACGCACACAAGTGCAATACTAGCCTATTCCGCATTATCGACGTCCAGTCTCGATAATACTCCGGCTGAGGTCGGTATACTACTAATATTAATGATCTTCGGGGACTGATACTGTCTCATATCATTCTCAGTCCAGGAACTAATCATATGGACCTCTCCATTTATATACCTATGGTGATCTAATCACAAATGATGAGAGTGCAATTTCCTTGTCACATAGTTAATTTGCTACAACAACACAATGATCTGTGCAAATAGTGACGCTATGGGTCATTTTGTCCAACAATCTCCCACTTGGCACATAGCCAGTCACTCAAGTGTCCCACACCCGAACTATGTATGGTTCGCTCAAATTGCTGAGGAAAGGTTTTCGTCAGCGGATTTGCATGATTATCATCCGATGCGATTTACACGATCATCACATCGCCACGATGTATGATCCGAACGAATCAGATGAATATAGAAGTATATATCTGGATCGTCGATGAGACCTTTAATTCCTTAGTCTGTGCTGACGCCTAGCTCAGCTGCTAACAGAATTATATCTAATCTAATTAGATTTATTTTCGACCCAAATGACTTCTATTGCTGCTGCCTCAGCAGCAGCAATAATCCGCATTTTGTTTATTTATTCGGCAACAGAATCTTGCTCGGAAGATTTCCAGCTCACTGTCCCGTTATTCAAACTTTATAGTACCGTAGTATTTAATTGTTTGGAAACTTACAGCAGTGATCCCAGTCACTTCAAGTTCTCCTTCTCCATAGTTTAAGATAACATCTTTAGTTCTTCTCAGATACTAACAGATGTTCTTAATCTTCAATCCGGTGTCTATCACTTGGATTGACCTGATCGTGACTCCATATGCTCGAAGCGTATGAGACACCAATACAAGTACATTTTAAATGTACAATTTCCCAGAGAGTGTTTACAACTCCAAATCTATCCCAGTAGATCTTTATTCCTTGAATAAAGGTTGTTACTCCCCAGAACTCTACGGAGAATTTCTTATTGAAAGAATATCTATGAAAGCCAAGCTTTCAACAATAGTTTTATGGGAATTTCATTTCCATGAAATGACATATATTATCATTATTTTATACAGGACATTCATTGTCAGTGCGCTCCCACTAACCTCCATATATACACAAGAATTATTTCGTTTTGAGTCAAATCATAAACCATTATTATTACTTCAAAACGTCAGTTCCAAGAACCTTATGCTTGCTTCAATCCAAACATGGATCGAATAACCCGCAAACCTTGTTTGTCGGTTATACAAAATCGTCAGGATGTTGTAAACATCCTCCAAAAGGTTTCCTTTTCAGGAAAGCGATTTTGATTTGTAACTGACACATTTCATAAATGAAATATACAGTTATCAACAAGCATCTTCAAAATGGATTTACCATGGCAACAAGTAAAAGGTTGAACCGTTATTAACACAATGTTGATAACGATACCTTTCCGTCACAAGCCTAGCTTTGTACGTTGGTATGTTGCCATCCATGTATGTCTTCCTTGAAGACGTTTACAGTACCAATAGGCACAATGCCTTGCGGTACAACAACTAGTCTCTAAACATAGTTGTTATATATGGAATCCATTTTGGACTTATGGCACTTTGCCATAATAGGGAGTCGATACCTTGTATCACTTCCTCAAACGCAGTCGGTTGGTACACCTCCATAAGATTGACATCTTTATGAGGTTAGATCAGAAACCCATACCCTAGGTTGTTTTCTGACTCTATCCGATCTACTAGTTTCTTGTGTATTTGAAGATTAATGGTGTAAATTCATCATTGATGAACTGTTTGTGTTCCATTAAGGATTTCGTGCCACGAACAGTATTACTCCGATTTTCATCGAGTATCACCATCCTCCCACTGACCACTGCATATCGGTATTCCTCTCAGGAAAAACCGCATGGTGAGCAACAATCACATTGTTCTCATGTGAGATTTACAAGTACTATACTCATGGTTTCCCTTAGGATAACCTATATTGGCACTTATCCAATTTGGGTCTTTTAGTTTGGTATCATCCAAACGTTATGCCTGGCATACCCAAATTATCAGGAATGAGAAACCCCGTTTCTTTCCTGTTCATATCCTATATGATATATGTCAAATAGATTTATATGGAACCTTATTCTAAATAAGTTTTGCACTGATAATACATATCTATTGAAGGAAATGATAGCTCAGAGCGACTCATAATTTAACCTTATCTTGTCCAACAAAATTCAGTTTTTAGTTTAGACACACCGTCAAACTGACGTGTCTCGAAAGGAGTCCTCATCTGAAAGAATACCATACTCTTTCATGTATATGTAAAACTTAATACTTACCGCGACGGAATAATACTATAGCCGATCTGTTTATCTATTTCGTGTCGAAACTCTAAAAGTTTCCGATTTGTGTTCTTCAAAAGAAACACATAACCATAACGTGATGTCACATCCGTTAAGGTCACGAAATGTTCATGTTTTCATCTAGCCTAGCTAGATATTGGCCCACTATTTTCACAATGAATAGGGCTAACAGATCGGTGGCTTTCACACTATTACCAAGTAAATAGTGTTTTAGGTGCTTTACCTAATAAACTAGATTCGTAGACTTCATTTGAATAGTCAAATCAGTCCTAGTACCCACTCTTCAAAAGTGTGGATATACGAGTCTTGTTTAATTGTGTCCTAGACAACAATGCCACAAATAAGTCTTTATTGATCAAATCAATTTGAGCTATTTATCTGTCATTTTATATGTTGAGATTTTAATTATATTCAAATATAAATACTGTCATTCACATCTAATGTGTTTATCTCAGTATCATCTTTATATAATGAACCACTTTAGTGTTCTAGAATATAAAGGTTTATCCGCAACGGATCAAACACTGATATAGAGATAATGTTACTAGTCCAACTAGTTACATTATAACAGTTCCTAATTTAAGTACACACCCGAAGGGTAGTCCTAAACTTAGGTATCTACGGTCGAAACAGCAACTTTCGTCCCGTTTCCGATTCGCATATTAATCTCAGCTTGAAGTCAGTATCCTGCTCTCAGCAGATTCTGAACATCAATTCATATATTTTATGTACCACACTAAGTATTTAAAATCTAATTTTAATACTAGTAGTGAACATAACTTTGACAAATAATTTTTTAAAAGTCAGAGCCTCGCCCTTTTCTTTAATTCCTTCGTGTCTGCCATATCCAAACGACAATCACTTTGGGATATGTCCTTTATCTTCCCCAGAAGATCATAATGATTTTGCCTTTGCCCTTTCCAATATTTCAGAAGCCTTTGGCCAGCCTTGGGTTTCTAGAATATTGAAGTAAAGTGCGCCTTGCGCTACTAGCTTAATTGAAACTTTGACTTTATCTCTCCTTGAGATTAGTCATTTATTCTCCAAGAATTATTAATTGCAATTTTAATACTTCTTAAATCTAAACACAGATTTATGTCTAGTATAATGAATTAAGCACTAAAGTCATCATCACATAAATCTTCCAAAGATTATGCTCTACTTATTTGCTTGATTCTGGGCTTAGGCATAATAGGTTATTTTATCAAATAAAGTAACTTATTATTTATTTCCAGTTTGAAAATTAAATCATTTAAAACATTTAATCCAAGGATTATATATATTTTAAATATTCAACTTTTCAATTCTTTCTTGATTTTAATAGTCCAACTATTAAATCAATTATATTTTTGTCATGTGACTGATACTGTCTCAAATTATAATACTACGGCTAGGGATATTTAATGATTAATCCTTCGTGGACTGATACTGTCTCATATCATCTCAATCCAGGAACTAATCATAGGTACCTCTCTTCATTTATATATCTATGGTGATCTAATCACAAATGATATGAGACAGTATCAGTCACATGACAAAAATTATAATTTGATTAAATAGTTGGACTATTAAAATCAAGTAAAGAATTGAAAAGGTTGAATATTTAAAATATATAATCCTTGGATTAAATGTTTTAAATGATTTAATTTTCAATTGGGAATTATAATAGGGTTAATTTATTTGATAAAATAACTTATTATTACTAAGCCCATAAACACGCTCATTTTTATTTTACTTGTCATATTTATTAAAAGTATTAGTTGGACTAATATTTTATGTTGTTTTTAAATTATATATATAGTTGGACTATATACAAACTCATTCAATATATAGTTGATTTTATAATTGGATTATAGTAATCAATATAATTGATTAAATGATAGTTGATTTTATAATGGGATTATAGTAATCAATATTAAAATTATAGTTGATTTTATAATTGGATTATAGTAATCAATATAATTGAATTAAATGATAGTTGATTTTATAATGGGATTATAGTCATCAATATTAAAATTATAGTTGATTTTATAATTGGATTATAGTAATCAGTATAATTGAATTAAATGATAGTTGATTTTATAATGGATTATAGTAATCAATATTAAAATTATAGTTGATTAAATAATTGGATTATTGTAATCATTATAATAAATAGTACCTTAATAATTTGATTAAATAGTTGGACTATTAAAATCAAGTAAAGAATTGAAAAGGTTGAATATTTAAAATATATAATCCTTGATTAAATGTTTTAAATGATTTAATTTTCAATTGGGAATTAATAATAGGTTACTTTATTTGATAAAATAACTTATTATTA
>SKCR01002537.1:0-27456 GCA_019454045.1 Zanthoxylum bungeanum
GTAGGCAATCTTGGACTAATGGGGATCGTTTTAAAGGCTGTACAGGAGGGAGGCAGTCATGTTTTGGGAATCATCCCAAAACCCTTGGCAGAAGCAAATCTTATTGAACCATCAAACGGAGAGGAACTGATCGTGCCAGGTATGTCTGAACGACTGGTAGAAATGATTAACCGTGCTGATGCTTTTATTGCTTTGCCAGGTGGCTTGGGCACATTGGAGGAATTTTTTTATAGTGCTATCTTGGGCGAACTTGAACATACACCAGAAACCAATTGGGCTATTTAACGTTGATGGATTTTATGATTTTCTTTGTGTGTTTCTTGATGATGCCCAAAGAAATGGGTTCGTGTCAAAACCTTTGAAAGAACTCATATTTACTGCCAGAACTGCTCCGGATCTAATAGACCAACTCTTAACCTATGAACCACAAGTTGACCTTATCCTTTCAAAGATAAATTGGTCCGAGGACGATCGTGGTAAGAGGCGTCGGATTAATCTGGATCTTAACCTTTAATTTCCTGTAGAATTTCAACTAACCAGGTATTATCCTCTAAACTCTTCTTCTACCGTTTAAGACATTGGGGACAATGTCTCATTTAGGTTTGGGGGATGGAATTAGTTGATTAATATTTTTTTTTTTAGTTGTGTGTTGTTTTTATTTTTTAGTCCAAATTTTTTCGAAAAATACAAAAAAAATTGAAAAATTTTCAAAAATTTCAAAAATATTTTTTGTTTTTGTTTTAACTAAAAAGTTGAAATTAGTAAAAGATAGCTGAGTAAGGAGTTTCCACTCCTGAGACGTATCTCAAACCTATTTCGAAACAAGTTAATTTTGTTTATTTCCTTTTGAATTATTTAATTTGTGAATTCTCTATAATACTGATTAAAATGGATCTTCATATGCTTAGTTAGCAGGTATTATCAACATACATAGTAACATACGGACTTGAGCTAAAATTGAAAAGTTTGTAATATTCAGTGCTCTAGTTTAATTGGAGGAAGCATCTCAAAAAGCAATGGAGAGTAAAAAAAAAAGTCTGAGATCCGAGTTATTAAGTCTGTAAGGGTGTTTTAACACCTAGTGCCCTAAAGCCAATTGGTTTGGAGTCACTGGCCCAAAGCTCGCTACATGGATCGAAGATGCTGCAAAATATATATATCTGAAGTCTGAGTAATTAAGTCCGTAGGGGTGTCTTAACACCTGGTGCCCTAAAGCCAACTGGTTTGGGAGCCACCGGCCCAAAGCTCGTTACATAGATGGAAGGTATTGTATATAAATAAAAAATATAGAAAAAAAAATAAAAAAAAATCAGAAAAATTATTCCATTGCTATAAAAAGGTGTGAATTCTGATAAAACTTCAGGACAAAAATATTACTCTCTTCTCAACTGCACTTATGACTGTTATGGGCAAAAATGAGATTGATTAATACTTTGTTGGCTGTGTATATGGAGAATGGTAAATATAATCGGAGAATTTACTTATTCGGTAATTTAGAAAGAAACAAAACAACTAGTAACTTGGAGTAGAAGTTTCACCTGATTAGTCACTAACTTTCTTTATTCTCTTTTCTCTTGTCTTTTTGCTTTTGTGTGTATTAGTTTTACTACCTTTTTACTTTTGTAAAATGTTTGTGGGTATCATTGCTGTAAACCCTCACGAGACTACAACTCGTCCACTAGGGACACCTAGGGGTTTAAAGGCTTGTTGCATACGCTAAATGCAACCGTGATCCCTACGAAAGTGGCTTAGTTTTTTTTTTTTTTTTGTTTTGCTCTAGGACTAGCAAAATGTTAGGTTTGGGGTGTGATGAGCGGAAAATATATCAATATTTACCGCCCCTTTTACTTAGTATTTTGTTTAGTTTCTCGGGGTTTGATGAACGTTTTGATGTGTTTTAGTTTATTTTGCAGATAAAATAATATTGGGACTCAATGAAATCATTTAGGACGAAAATGGGGTCAAATAAGGGTAAAAATTGGACTTGACATATTAATTTTGGAGATTGGAAACATGAAAGGGCGTTTTAACGAAGTGCAGTTTTGGAAATTCCAGTTTTGCGCATGTGTCGTATTTTGGGCATAACTCTTCACTCCGATATCGGATTGAGCTGATTCAAGTTCCAGATTAAAGAAGAGTCGACGATCTACAACTGTGAAAGACAAAATAATTTCGAATTCTGAAGATTGCATGACCGAAATTGATGAACCATCCAGCAATGTGTTCTGTGTAATTATTAAAGTCATTTTCAATCATTTTCAAAGCAAAAAAAATAAATTAATAAATAAATTATAAAAATTATCAAATCACCACCAAACATGATAAGCAATTATTGGAGCAAATAATAATGAATTTGGTGGAGTAATTAGTGGAGAATTAATAATGGATTTGGTGGAGAATTTGATGGATGATTTGATGGAGGTAAAATTTTGCCTATAAATACCAAGCCATTTCATTTGTAAATTTTCATACTTTCTTCTTTGAAAATTCCTAATGAATAAATAAGAAGATTGTATCTTGTTTGTTTATTTACAGCTTCCAGTAATTAATTTCCGCTTTCGCACTTTCTTTTCTTTACTTTTCAGTTTTTACTTTCTGCAATTTACTTTTACGCACAAACCTTTTCTTTCTTTACTTTTGCAGTTTTTATTTTTCAAGCATTGAGGAGGTAACTCGCCCTTGCTGGGGTAAAAGGTAAAGTTTTTATTATTGCTATCTAGATTAATCTCCCTTAAATATAAAATATAAACTATTTAAAACCTGAATTAATGAGTATACCGCTATATTGGCCGGTTGGAAATTAATTATAAATTGGTTTTAACCCGACTAAGTATGGATACAGCCTGGTTGGTCGGTTGGTAATTAATTATTAATTTGATTTAATCAGGATACCGCCTATATGGCTGGTTGGTAATTATCACGCAAAGTTAATTTATTATATTAAGGGAGATATCTAAATTATTAGTAATAAAAGTTGATCCTCTAACCCCATCATTTTATTTTATTTTATTTTACTTTATTTAATTTCAGCAATTTACTTTCAGTAATTTACTTTTATTTTCATTTTTTTTACTTTTTACTTTTTAATTTTACTTTTACTTTATTTACTTTTAAACAATTTACTTTTCAGTATTTAATTTTTAGTATTTTACTTTATGTCTTTTATTTTTTTTACTACTTGTAAATATGTGTCGTAACTAAGCCAGTTATCTGGGGTGTGATGAAATCCAATATCACCGGTTTATAAGGGGTTAAATTATAGTTTGGGTAATATAAAGGTTTATTTATTGAGTCTTAATCTTAATGCTTTTTATTAACTGGCCATTAATAAAATTGAACTGGTAAACTTAAAATGAACTAGACATAGGGATTTTAAGTTTAAGACCTTAGACTCAATAGCCCACGATCTTCCTTGAGGATAGATAACCTTTAATAGATTTCCTTACAGGATAGGAATATACCTGTCGGGCGGGGGTAGCCATAATTGGAACTTAATCTTAATGAATCCAGGTAATTTGGTTGGCATAGACATATGGTTCAATTGGGTTATACTGGATATTTGTAGTTGACCATCGGAAGAGGCTTTTACATAATTTAGTGTTCCAGGTTAATAAATCTGTATTTTACCCACTATAAAATAACCACTTCATCTTTAAAATGATATTGCAAAGAAATCACAACCCTAGATAGTTTTTAATATTGAATTTTCTTAACCTACTTTCGAACAATTTAATTTACTTGTTTTTAAATTAGAATCATCACCTTTTCAAATCAATCAAACAACCTGTTAGATACTAGTAATCATTTGACCTCATAAAATTAATAGATTAGATATTAAGTCCTCGTGGGATCGATACTTTTTATACTACTTGAACGATACGTGCGCTTGCGTTATACGCGTGTGTAAGCACCGGTCAAACATGCATCGGTAAATCCAGTTACCTCAAGTTCTCCATCTCCATAGATTAAGAAAGCATCCTTAGTTCGTCTAAGATACTTAAGGATATTCTTAACCGCATCCAGTGACCATCACCTGGATCAGCCTGATAGCGACTACATATGCTCAAAACATGCGAGACATCAGGTCGCGTACATATCATGGCATACATGATCGATCCGACTACCGAGGCGAACGATATCCGACTCATGCTGTCTCTCTCATCTTGAGTTTTAGGACACATGTCCTTAGATAGAGTGACGCCATGTGACACTGGCAACAGTCCCCTCTTGGACTGATCCATGTTGAATCTCTTCAACACTTTGTCAATGTACGTGCTCTGGGAGGGTCCAAGCAGCTTTCTAGATCTATCCCGGTAAATCTTTATTCCTAGAATAAATGCTGCTTCTCCCAGATCTTTCATGGAGAATTTTAATGAAAGCCAAGCTTTCACCGATGTTAACATGGGAATGTCATTGCCAATAAGTAATACATCATCAACGTAAAGGACAATGAATGTTAGTGTGCTCCCACTAACCTTCTTATATACATAAGGATCATCCTCGTTTTGAACAAATTCATATTCTTTTATGATATCATCAAAACGCTGGTTCCAAGAACGCGATGCTTGCTTCAATCCATAAATGGATCGATTTAACTTACAAACCTTGTTTGCAAGTCTTGGTACGACAAAACCTTTAGGCTATTACATATAAACATCCTCCAAAAGGTTTCCGTTAAGGAAAGTGGTTTTGATGTCCATCTTCCATATCTCGTAATCGAAATATGCAGCAATAGCAAGCATTATCCTAATGGATTTAATCATGGCAACGGGTGAAAAAGTTTCGTCGTAACATTGACGATACCCTTTCGCTACAAGCATAGCTTTGTACGTTTGTACGTTGCCATCCATGTCAGTCTTCTTCTTGAAGACCCATTTGCAACCAATAGGCTTTACGCCTTCTGGTGTATCAACCAGTGTCCAAACTTGGTTGGTGTACATGGAATCCATTTCGGAATTCATGGCATCTTGCCATAAACCGGAGTCGATACCTTGTATCACTTCCTCATACGTAGCCAGCTCGTCTTCCTCAATAAGATTAATATCCACATGAGGTGAGATTAGAAACCCATACCTCTCAGGTTGTTTTCTGACTCACTCCGATCTACGAGGTTCTTGTGTATTCGAAGATTGTGGTATAGTTTCATCCCTGATGAACTGTTCATGTTCCGTTAAGGATTCTTTGCTAGGAACAGTTGTGGGAACATAGGATCTGGGGCGACGCATGCTGTTCTAGGCTCGGGGGCCTAGTTGGGAGTACGGAGTAGCCAACGGAGGACTAAACTGGAGAATAAGGGAGTCACCACTCGGTGTGAACCAGGACAAAGATTTAAGGCCGTACTCACCCCTCGCAAGGGAAGACCTCAAACCATTGGGTTCGGAATGGTCCCTTACTTATGCCACTTGTAATGTAAAGATTTATACAGTAATCCAACCAAGCCTATGACATATATTTCCAAGTTCACCACAATCCTAAGTTCACATGCTTAAAAGTAAAGTTTACATCTAACATGCATGAAATCAAGTCCTATTGCTGAGTTCACATGCTTAAAGGTAGGCTTTTGCAACAACAAGCACATAACGTCACAAGAATTCAATCATTCATGTAAACATAAAACACAATAGTCATGGTAATATTTGCATGTAATATAAAGGAAATCAAAATGACGACAAATAATGTTATAGGCGCACTATGTAAAGAAGCATATAAAATATGGTCAAAATAACCGCATGATAAACAAAATCAATACAATCACATAACTTGAGAAGATGAAGAAAGAAAGTATGCCAAAGATGAACAATCAAAGATGCAATTTTACATTAAAGAGGAACATGCCAAATGATGCCCAAGAATGCAACTAACATGAGTGAAAGAAAGGGATACCGAGAAGAAGAGAAATGCAACATGCGTCTATATCCATATAATTTCTACCAATTTTCCATTAAGCATGTTATATATGATACAAGATTATGCAATGAGATGTTATATAGATGAATGATATGGAAAAGAAAGCATGACCAATGTTGCGCAACAAAAAAAAAGAATAAGATGCATGGTTAAAATGACATTTTGCAGAAAAAACGATTAATCGCATAATAAACAACGCGGCAAAACACCGTGGCAAAGGTAGCCTTATGGCGTTTTTCCTCGAATGGAGGACCTTAAAACCACCTTGGTTAAGCCCATGCGCACATATCACATAATGAAGTGCGATACATAAAAATGCATAAAAAAGATTTTTATAAAACAGCGATAAATCGCGTAATAAATAGCGCGGCAAAACATCATGGAAAAGGTAGCCTTATGGCGTTTTCCCTCGAATGGAGGACCTTAAAACCACCCTAGTTAAGCCCATGCGCACATATCACATAATAAGATGCAATAAATAAAGATGCATAAAAAGGATTTGGTAAAACAGCGATAAATCGCGTAATGAATAGCGCGGCAAAACATCATGGCAAAGGTAGCCTCATGGCATTTTCCCTCGAATGGAGGACCTTAAAACCACCCTAGTTAAGCCCATGCGCACATATCACATAATAAGATGCAATAAATAAAGATGCATAAAAAGGATTTTGTAAAACAGCGACAAATCGCGTAATGAATAGCGCGTCAAAACATCATGGAAAAGGTAGCCTTATGGCGTTTTTCCTCGAATGGAGGACCTTAAAACCACCCTAGTTAAGCCCATGCGCACATATTACATAATGCATAAAAAATGAAATAAACAAATAAAAGATATCGGATATCGTATACCCGACTGAACACATCTCTCATCCAATCAAGTATAGATCATCCGGCGCGGCGAAGCTTCGTGGTAAAGGATTTTAACCCCTTTAAAGGGACCTTTCATCGCACTTACTAAGCTCATGCGCATCATCTCCATATGACATAAATAAATGATATGCGGAAATTAAAAGACAGAAAAATTAAACGGCAAATAATTAAATGAACAAGATAACATAAAATCAATAAGTGCCGTTTGCTCAAGTGGTACGTGGAATTGTGGCCCAAGTACAGACCGCACTACCGTCCATTCGGATTCGGCTACGGAATTTACGTCTGGGTTTCCATCCTATATACCACAAGAGACGACACTTCCATTCATCCAAAATCCACAACAAACATCATATACACAACAAATGCCACAATTACAGAAAATATAATCAAAGTAAATGACCAGAAATTAAATAGAAATAAGTGTGAAAAATACCCTCAGGTCTAACCTTTTTAGTTGTCCTCGGACTTGCGTTTCGCGGAGATCGGAAGGGATGAAAGCTCCTTACTTTTCCGGTTCACTAGCTTCGCGTTTTGGCTCGCTGTTCCACTGTTTTTCCCACTGTTTTGGCGTCGTTTTGCTGCTATTTTTGACGTGTCTTCTGCTCACTGTTTCAGGTCCTGTTCTTCTGTTTTAGTGGACTGCTATGCGTGTTTTTTAAAGGTTTTAAGTGCAGTTTTTTTGTGATTGTTTAAGGATTAAAAGTGCAGTTTTTGTTCACTGTTTTTTAAGGATTTGGGCTGCTGTTTTAAGGTGATTCAGGGGCTATTTAGGCGTGTTTTAGGGGGGTGCAGGGGCTGCTGTTTTATGGTAAAAGGGACTGCTGTGTAGGCTTGAATGTGGCTTCTGTTTTGGTGCTTATTTTTAGTGGTGTATAGGCGTTTATGGGGCTGGTTGTGTTCTCGGTGAAGGAGGGGAGTGTTTTGATTCGGCTAAGGAGGATTATTGCTTGTGGTGGTCTCAACTTTGAAGGATTTGGTGTTCTGGATTCGGCTAATGGTGATTTTGGTTTGTTTTGGATTCGGCTATGGTGGTTGTTGGTGCTTTGGATTCGGCTATGGAGGATTGTTGCTTGTGGTGGATTCGGTTATGGTGGAGGGTTGAGGCTCTTGTTGTCTCGGCTATGGAGGAGATGGTTAGGGCTCTTTGTTCTCTTTTTGTGTATATGTGAAGTGTCTTGATGTCTTGGGCGTGTATTAGAGAGAGTGGAGAGATGGTGTGGCTAGGTTAATGCATGTTTATATAGAAGAGAGCTAGGGTTTGCCCTTGTCTCACAAGGAAGAGATCTAGTTTCCAAATTAGGAGTCCTAAGAATGGTATACACAAGATTGAGGGGGGACAAAATATTTTAAATTAGGAAGTCAGCTATTTTAAATTGGTAGATGTCTTAATAGATTAGGAAGTCAAATATTTGATTGGTTTTAATTGGTTAGGATTGATTTTAATTAGGCATATCTTCTTTTTAATTTTAGTATATGATATATTCAAATTATTTAAATTAGGCATGATTTTAGTTTAAGTTTGGTAAATGCTTTATTTAATTATTTAATTAATTATATTAATATCGTATTTAGTTAATGTTTTAATTAATATTTATTTATTTAATTTGGGGGTATTTTAAGGGTGATGGGCGTGTGGGCCTTGGTGGGTGGGAGTGGGCTTGGCTAGGTGCATGTTAATTTAGTTAAGTGTTTGGGCTAAGTTCATGTGGACTAGGTGGGGGTGTGAAGGCTAAGTTCATGTGGACTAGGTGTGCGTGGGCCGGGTTTAGGTGTCTCGGGCCGGGAATAAATTTTAAAACAGAGAACAAGCGAGTTACTTGAAGCCAAACTAGTGAACTTAATCCGTCAATGAGTCAATTCTTGACTCTTCCATTCCGATGTCCGTTTCCCGCGGTTTCCGTAACTTAAAAAGTAGTTGTCTCCAAATAAGACTCTTCATCGGGTTCACATGCAAAAATGCAATGCCTACAGTCGCCCCCACTTTGATGGGGCTTGTGCAGTGTGTGACAGGGACAGTCCTATCAAAGTATATGCAATGCATTTTTTTACTTACCTGGCTAGCTAGCTGTCTCGAGCTGAGCTGATACTGCAGTGGACCTCGATCCTGAGACGCATCTCGATACTGCTGATGATGTGGGCCTCGCCCGCAAAATGAATTGATGTGAAGCTTTGCTCCTCAGCCGATATGGGCTTCGCCCCCAAGCTGACATGATGTGATGTGGAGCCTCGCTCCCCAGCCGATATGGGCCTCGCCCCCAAGCTGGTACAATATGGAGCCTCGTTCCTCAGCCGATATGGGCTTCGCCCCCAAGCTGATATAATGTGATGTGGAGCCTCGCTCCTCAGCCGATATGGGCCTCGCCCCCAAGCTGGTACAATGTGGAGCCTCGCTCCTCAGCCGATATGGGCCTCGCCCCCAAGCTGATATGATGTGATGTGGAGCCTCGCTCCCCAGCTGATATGGGCCTCGCCCCCAAGCTGGTACAATGTGGAGCCTCGCTCCTCAGCCGATATGGGCTTCGCCCCCAAGCTGATATAATATGATGTCGAGCCTCGCTCCTCAGCCGATATGGGCCTCGCCCCCAAGTTGATATGATGTGATGTGGAGCCTCGCTCCCCAGCCGATATGGGCCTCGCCCCCAAGCTGGTACAATGTGGAGCCTCGCTCCTCAGCCGATATGGGCCTCGCCCCCAAGCTGATATGATGTGATGTGGACTTCGCCCTCCGAGACCTATACCCGGAAATTAACTTCATTGGGACCTCAATCTTCAGATTACTGCCCAGATCAAATACTGTGCTTTTACTATCTCTGATTGGCTTACTGCTCGCTCTTTTCCGTCTTCAACACCTGTTTACACAAAACAGAACAAACACAAAAATATGCAATATAGGTTACGTGTATGCATGTATGCAGGAGTTTTCTTATTCCGTTGGGTTAGGTCTTCCACTGGCGACCAAGTCTCCTCAAGCAAAGTACAACTTCAACCTGTCAACATTGATGGGTTCTGTGAATTCATTTCCCTCGAGGTCTGACAACTTCACTGCTCCATTTCCCATGACTTTCTGAACGATGTAAGGTCATTCCCAGTTCGGCCTAAATTTTCCTCTCGGATCTGTCGTCGACGGCCTCGACTGCTTAAGTACCAAATCACCCTTTCTGATCTTTGTGGGACGTACTTTCTTGTTGAAGGCCCGGGCCAGTCTCTTCTGATATAACTGCATGTGATGTAAGGCTCTTATCTTTTTCTCGTCCAAAAGTGCTAACTGATCAAATCTCTGTGCGGCCCATTCTGACTCAGGTTACTCTGTCTCTGCTAATACCCTCATAGACTGTATTTCCATTTCCACCGGTAGTACCGCTTCCATCCCGTACACTAAAGAGTTTGGTGTTGCACCCGTTGCTGTTCTGACTGACGTTCTGTACCCCCACAAGGCATACGGTAGTCTCTCAGCCCATTCCCTGCAGTTCTCTGTCATCTTAGCCAGAATTTACTTTATAGTCTTGTTGGCTGCCTCAACTGCCCCATTCGCTTGTGGCCTGTAAGGTGATGACTTATGATGGCCTATCCCGTACCTTTGTAGCATTGCCTTTGTCTCTCCTTGAAACTGTACCCCATTGTCTGTGACCACGTGGTGCGGCATACCATACAGACAAATGAGGTTCCGTGCTATGAAATTGGCCATCTGTTTTGCTGTAACGTTCCGGAACGACTCAGCTTCTACCCATTTTGAGAAGTAATCCACTGTTACTACTATGAAGCGATGCCCATTAGATGCATTCGGTTGAATTTCCCCGATCATGTCAATCCCCCATGCAGAGAACGGCCATGGCTCTGACAGCCCGTGCAACTCTGTATGTGGCAGATGACTCAGATTGCCATGTATCTGACAGTCGTGACAGTGCTTTACCATCCTTGCGCAGTCTGTCTCCATAGTCGACCAATAAAACCCCTGTCTCACTATCTTGCGGGACAAGTTCAACCCATTCATGTGCGGACCACATACCCCGGTATGTACCTCTCCCATCACTTTCTGAGCTTCTTCTTTTCTCAAACATTTCAACTGAATGCCGTTTGCTTGCCTTTTGTACAGCTCTCCTTTCAAGATCACATACTGAGAGGCCAATTTCTGAATGGCCAATCTGTCTTTTCTGCCTGCCCCTTTTGGGAATTCCCCGTGCTCTAGATACCTCTGAATGTCATGGTACCAAGGCTTACCGTCGTCAATTTCCACTTCCAGAACTTTCTCTGTCTCATATATCGGCTTGTTTGCTGTAGTCAATACCAATGGTCTCATCACTAACTTCTCTGGATTTTCCCAAGTAGCTGCAAGTGTGGCCAGTGCATCTGCCATCTGATTCTCTTCTCGCGGCAAGTGCTGAAACTTACAATTGGGGATGTCCTGGGCCAACTCTCTGAGGTGGAAAAGATAGGGCTTCAATCGTTCCTCTTTCAATTCCCATTCTCCTTGCAACTGACGGATTACCAGCATTAAATCTCCGTAGACCTCAACACTTTCGGCTTTCAAGGCTATCAATGCAGTCAACCCAAAATCACAGGCTTCATATTCAGCCATGTTGTTTGTTACTCTGAATGTTAACCTCTTGGCCATGGGCAAAGTTTCTCCCTCGGGGGTCACTATCACAATTCCAATTCCGGCTCCTTTGTAATTAACTGCTCCGTCGAAATACATTTTCCATCCCTGAACTGCTATAGCACTGATTCAATTAATTTCTTAAGGCATGGACTTTGGTCAATATGGGTCAAACCCAAATACCAAAGCCCAATTAAGGAATCACCCTATTTGCCAAGAAACTAATTTAGGCCCAATTAAACATAAAAGGCCCATTAGACATATTTGGACTTAATGGAATGGTTTAGGCCCAATTTGGATCCAATCCAATTGTGCTAAAAACCAACTGGCCCAACCAAGCCCATTAGGCCCAAATACAACAATTAAGCCCAATTATTAAATTCTAAAATTCCAAATTTCATAATTTAATTAATTAAAGTGTATTGCATTAATTAATTATCTAAATTAACATTTCCAAAAAATCAATTTAATTAATTAATCATGCTTTAATTTGTTCAACACATGTCCAACATTATTGAAACAAAAAATCATCTCATTTCATGCTTCTCAAGGTCACGGCATTGTAGGGTTTTTTATATTCGATTTCGATTTCAATCCGATTGAATCTCAAATCAATATATCCATGTCTTTCAACTCATCCAATGATCAAAAAACAAAAAAAATACCATGACTTTAGGTCTATATCACATTCGACCAAGCCTAGCATTTTGGGCAAAATTAATCCAATTAATTTTTCTACAAATTGATCATGCATAACTCCAAGTCATTAACATACAAGCATACTCAAACAAACAGTTTGATTAAAACATGCTCAAATCAAATTTACCCATATTTTAGTATATAAACCATAAGTTCAATTTCATGCTCATCAAGGCTCTGATACCATTGTTGGTCTCTAAGACATTCCCAAGATCATATAAAGCAATGAAATCATGTGAATATGAAAGTAAAGTATGGTGGAATCATACTTACAAAGATCGGATATTGGATGCGTCAAATACAAAACTTTGATCCTCCAACTTTCGGCCAAGCTCCTCATTTGGGGATGAAATCCAAGCTCCAAACTTTGTTCTTTGATTCCAAGCTTTTGGGATGGTTTCCCTATCACATTGGATGATTCTTTTAGTGTGCTAGCACTTAGAAAATTTGCAACAAATTTTCTATCTTCTTCCTTGCAACTCTCGGCAATGAGAGCAAAAGAGAGGGATAATGTTTTTCTTGTTGAAACCGTGAATGAGAGAGAGGAGAAGTGAGTGTGTTGACTTATGTTTTTGATTTCAAAAATCAAATAAATGATATACCAAATATTTGGTATTAGTCATTCACTTCTTACACAAATTTGGTGTGTTGGAAAAGTTATCACCAACCCACAAAAACCCATCAATGTAAAGTGACTAGGTGATGTGAGTTGTGATGTGACTTGTGGGCCCCACTTGATTCAAAATTTGAGTGGGTCCGTAACACATCTCGGGCTCGGGTTCGCTGATTCCGAATTAACGAATTTTCCGTTGCGACGTAATTAAATCAAATTTAATTAAATAATTATGCCAAGCAAAATTACTATTCACGTCGCTCGTGAATTAATTCTAAAATAATTCGTTTGCCCGAATTAAAATTCAATTTTAATTCCGCGTCGAAATCTAATTTCATTTAATATATCGAATATATTATTTTATCGATTAATTCCAAATTAATCGTTCTCTCTCTTCAAATAGTATTTTATCCTAGATAAAATCTCTAAGTAATTAATCCTAGATTAATTATGCTCGAATCATACGTCATCGGTGAATCTTCGGAAGAGACCCAAGAGATCCCTGGATATGTTGGCAGTAAATCCGGTCATCGGACTATCCGAACACGTACGTACCACGTACTACGTTTTTACCGATTTACGAGACATGGTTGGCTTCTAGCAAAGCACCGTGCCAACCCAATTCTCCAGAAATATCTTAAAGGAATATATAATCTTTCCTAGGCGTAGTATACGTAGTATTGCGTATTACAATCCAGTATCAGATGTCACATGCAAGGCCAGAGGCTGGAATAGTGTCTGCACCGTACGAAGCATATATCGGATTACAAGAAACTAGTCTCTTTAATCGGATAATCATGACCATGTCATATTATCCCAATTGTTGCAACCATTTAGAGTACCAGTTCTGTATCCCTGCGTGATCATCATCTCCATATGACTGAAGTGATACTTGCGTCTTGACATCACACCCAATACACAACGATTCTCAATAAACCCAGAAGAGGCGTACACAGAACCTGTTAAAGTCTTGGACTACCAAAACAAAGCGCATTGTTTGTCGCAAGTACTAGCGATGCAAGTCTCAGGTTAAGACCAAATACACCTACCCCGATGCGGATTCCCATAGACACATAGTCATACTACCAATGGGATTCCGCGGGGTCTTTCCAGAGCGAAGCTGTTTCCGTACCATCGGTAAACACCACCTCCTATCACACTTGCATAAGTATCCAATACTTAAATATATGAGAACTATGTTGTTACGTTTCTATAACACGCACAAGTGCAATACTAGTCTATTCCGCATTATCGATGTCCAGTCTCTATAATACTACGACTTGGGATATTTAATGATTAAACCGTTTTCGATTGATACTGTCTCATATCTTATAATCTGGAACTGAACATAAGGACTTTTATCATTTATATATTTAAGTAATCAAATTACAAAATGATAAAATGCAATTTCCATTGCTATATAGTTAATTTGTACAAAAACCACAATGTCTTTTACAAATAGTGACGCTATGGGTCATAATTGTCTAACACTTGATTCACTCCTTAAGTGAAAGCAAGAACAAATTTTTGAAAGAAAATTTTCTCCTCCAATGAGCTTCATATTCGGTAATGGAGGTAGGGAGAGAGAGAGAGAGTTTTGTTTTTGATTTCTAAAATCAATTACCAAAGTCAAACTCTAAAAAATGTGTTTATACTTTTCAAAAAGAAATACAAAGTGTGTTGGACAAGTTCCAACAAAAGCATCAATCACTTCCATCACAAAAGTTGATTAATGATGTAAGTGAAGTGGGCCCCACTTTAAATTCAAAATTCAAGTGGGCTTGTTCAACACATTTCGGGCTCGGGTTCGTTTAATCCGATTAAACGAATTTTCCGTCGTGACGTAATTAAATCCAATTCAATTAAATAATTATTTTCTCGCAAAGTTATTATGGAAGTCGCTTACGAATTAATTCCAAATTAATTCAATCGCTTGAAATAAAACCAATTTTAATTCCGTATTGAAATCCGATTTCAATTAATATATCCAAAATATTATTTTAGCCCAAATAAATAAATTAAATAGAAAAATCTAATTTAACTATTTAATTTATTTTACCGATTAATTCCAAATTAATCGCTTTCACTCTTCTTCACGAATTAATCTCAGATTAATTTCCTCTCTTTTAATTAATCCAATATTAAATTTCTCTCTCATAATTAATCCTATTAATCCCAGGTTAATTTCATCTCTGTTAATTAATCCAATATTAATTTTCTCTCTCATAATTAATCCTAGATTTATTTTCTGTTCGAGTCAAATCTCATTGGTGAATCTTTAGGAAGCGACCCAAGAGATCCCTGGATATGTTGGCAGTAAATACGGTCATCGAACTATCCGAACACGTTACCGATTTACAAGACATGGTTGGCTTCTAGCAAAGCACCAGAAATATTCTTTAAAGGAATATATAATCTTTGTTAGGCGTAGTATACTAGGTATTGCGTATTACGATCCAGTATCGAATGTCACATGCTAGTCCTGGGGCTGGAATTGTGTCTGCCTCGTACGAAGCATATATCGGATCACGGGCAACTAGTCTCTATAATCGGATAATCATGACCTAGTAATATTATCCCGATGACTGCAGTACTTAAAAGTACTAGTTCCGTATCCTACGTGATCATCATCTTCATATGACTGAAGTGATACTTCCATCTTGACATGACACCCAATACACTACGATTCTCAGTAAACCCATAAGAGGCGTACACAGAACCTGTTAATGCCTCGAATGACCAAAACCAAAGCGTACTGATTGTCTTAAGTATTAGCGATGCAAGTCTCAAGTTAAGACCAAATACACCTACCCTGATTCAGATTCCCATAGACATATAGTCATACTACCAATGAGATTCCGAGGGGTCTATCCAGAGCACAGTTATTCCTATACCATCGGTAAATAGAACCTCCCATCGAACTTGCATTAGTATCTAATACTTAAATATATGAGAATTATGCCGTTACACTTCCATAATGAGCACAAGTGCAATACTAGCCTATTCCGCATTATCGATGTCCAGTCTTGATAATACTACGACTAGGGATATTTAATGATTAAACCTTTCGTGGATTAATACTGTCTCATATCTTATTAATCCGGTACTAATCATATGAACTTTTATCATTTATATATCAAGGTAATCAAATTTCAAATGATAAAAGAGTAATTTCCTTTGTCACAAAGTTAATTTTGTACAAGAACACCGTGTTCTTTACAAAATAGTGATGCTATGGGGTCATAATTGACCAACAGTTAGATCGTTTGAACGACCTAGTGAGTGGACAGTTTAAACGAAAATTGAAATACTTATAAAAATGTTCATTTTCTATAATCGAAAACTTCTTTGGAAAAATTGAACCTTTTTGAAAGCTCTTTTCAAATCTCTTTTCCTGAAACTTTTTCGGGAAACTTCTTTATTTCTGAAAACAACTTTTTTCATAAAACCTTTTCTTTGGAAAACTTTCATTAAACTAGTCTTTCTGAAAATCACATCGTTGAAAATCTTATTTCTGAAATTCTGTCTTTGAAAACCTATTTTCTGAAATGCTATATCTGAATGTCTGCTGAAAAACCTGACGCAATGGGGCGTTACATATCACCGTCCCCCCATACGCCTAACTAGAGCCAGGTGTACGAATCCATGACATTGGGGCATTACATATCCTCGTCCCCCAATGCATGCCACTATCATGTCCCTGAAAATAGGGTCTAGGGGCGTTACGTATCGCCTGTTGGGTTTCTCTAAGGTCTCAAGGATCATTATCAAGCAAGAAACATGTATGAATATAACAATGAAGTTTCGGAATACTTACAATGAGCGGTTGAGCGATGCGACAAAGAACAAAATTCTTCATGCCCCTCCTAGAAACTCTCAGCAGTGAGCTGAATTTGGTGCTCCAAATTTTCGGCAATTGTCATTCTCCAAGCTTCAAGCTTTTGAAGTGTATTCCAAGCTCACAAGTGTGGTTCCCTATCACCTTCGCAAGACTCAAATGGTGTGCTAGCATTTAGGAATTTTTGCCACAAAAATTCCTTAGCTTCTCCTATTGGTTCACGGTGAAACCAGTGAGTTTGAGGAAGAAAAAATGGCCTTAGACCGTGTGAGAGAGGGAGAAGAATTGAGAGAGTGTTGGTTGCCAAAAAATGTATTAGTTTATTGTTTTCAAAAAACAAATAAACATATACCATTTTTCTTTTTTCCAAAAAGTCAAAGCATTAAAGCTTTGCCAACTACCACCATCAATCACAATGACAAGTTGTCATGTCACTCAAAGTGACTAGACATCACATCAATCGATTGACTAGTGATTTGACGCTTGATGTGACTTGGGGGCCGCACTTGAAATAGAAATGCGAGTGCGCTCGCAAATACTCCCGGGCTCGGGTTCGCTAATTCCAAATTAAAGAATTTTTCGTTGCGACGCAATTAATTAATTATGCCTAGCAAAATTACTATTCACGTCGCTAACGAATTAATTCTAAATTAACTCGTTCGCCCGAATTAAAATCCAATATCAATTCCGCGTCGAAATCCAATTTCGTATAATATATCAAATATATTATTTTATCGATTAATTCCAAATTAATCGTTTTCTCTCTATAATTAATATTTTATCCGAGTTAAATATCTCCGTAATTAATCCCAGATTAATTTTCTCTCATTTAATTAACCCCAGATTAATAAAGTGCGAGTCATACGTCATCGGTGAATCTTCGGGAAACGACCCATGAGATCCCCAGTTATGTTGGCAGTAAATTCGGTTGTCGGACTATCCGAATACGTAAGTACCTAGTACTACGTTTGTACCGATTTAAAAGACAAGGTTGGCTTCTAGCAAAGCGCCATGCCTACCCAATTCTCTATAAATATCCTTACAGGATTATGTGATCTATATCAGACGTAGTATACGTAGTATTGCGTATTTCGATCCAGCATCCGATGTTACGTGCAAGGCCTGGGGCTGGAAATGTGTCTGCCCCGTACGAAGCACATATCAGATTTCTGGTAACTAGTCTCTATAATCGGATAATCATGACCTTGTCATATTATCCCGATGACGGCAGTACATAAGAGAACCAGTTCCGTATCCTACATGACCATCATCTCCACTATGACTGGAGTGATACTTTCGTCTTGACATCACACCCAACACACTACGATTCTCAATATACCCAGCAGAGGCGTACACAGAACCTGTTAAAGCCCTGGACGACCAAAACCAAAGTATATTGATTATCACAAGTATTAGCGGTGTAAGTCTCAGGTTAAGACCAAATACACCTACCCTGATTCAGACTTCCATAGACACATAGTCATACTACCAATGGAATTCCGAGGGGTCTATCCAGACCGAAGCTGTTTTCCGTACCATCGGTAAAACATAACCTCCTACTACACTTGCATGAGTATCCTATACCCAAATATATGAGAACTATGCCGTTATGCCATCACAACGCGCACAAGTGTAATACTAGTCTTTTACGCATTATCGATGTCCAATTTCGATAATACTCTGACTATGGATATTTAATGATTAAACCTTCATGGATTGATACTGTCTCATATCATCTCAATCTAGGAACTAATCATATGGACCTTTCATCATTTATACATCTTGGTGATCTAATCACAAATGATAAATAGCAATTTCCTTTGTCACATAGTTAATTTTTACAACAACACCATGATATGTACAAATAGTGACGCTATGGGTCATAATTGTCCAACAATCTCCCACTTGGCCTATAGCCAGTCACTCGAGTGTCCTACACCCGAACTATGTACGGTTCGCTCAAATTACTAAGAAAAGACTTTCGTCAGCGAATTTGCATGATTATCATCTGATGCGATTTATTCGATCATCACATCGCCACGATGTATGATCCGAATGAATATGATGAATAGTCGAAGTATATATTTGGATCGTTGATGAGACCATTAATTCTTTAGCCTGCGCTGTAGCCTAGCTCAGCTGCTAACAGAACTACAACTAATCTGATTATGATTATTATCAATCCAGAGGCTTCTATTGCTGCCTCAGCTGCAGCAATAACCCGCGTTTGTTGTTTATTCGGTAACAATATCTTGCTTGGAAGATTTCCAGCTCATTGTTCCGTTATTCAAACTTTATAGTACCGTTGTTACGACTTTTAGTCATTTTTATCGGTTAGGAAACTTGCAACAGTGATCCCAGTCACTTCAAGTTCTCCTTCTTCATAGTATAAGACATCATCCTTAGATCCTCTAAGCTACTAAAGGATGTTCTTAACATCAATCCAGTGACCATCACTTGGATTGGCCTGATTGTGACTTCATATGCTTAAAGCGTATGAGACACCAGGTCGCATACATTTCTTTCAATGTACGAGTTCTCGGAGAGTATTAATAGGCACAATGTCTTGTGTTACAACAACTAGTATCCAAACTTGGTTGACATACATGGAATCCATTTCGGACTTTATGCCACTTTGCCATAATAGGGAGTCGATACCTTGTATCACTTCCTCATACGTAGTCAGTTTATATTCCTCAATAAGATTGATATCTTTACGAGGTGAGATCAGAAACCCATACCCCAGGTTATTTTCCGACTCTCTCCGACTTACGTGGTTCTTGTGTATTCAAAGATTTATTGGTATAGATTCATCCTTGATGAACTATATATGTCCCATTATGGAATCAATGCCTGGAACAGTATCATTCCAATTTTCATCGAGTTTTACTTTCCTTCCACTTACCACTGCATATAGGTATTCCTCTTAGGAAAATCGCATGGTGAGCAACAATTACATTGTTCTCTTGTGAGATGTATAAGTACTATATTTTGGTTTCCCTAGGATAACCATAACTTAGGCACTTATCCGATCTGGGTTCTAGTTTGGTATCATTCAAATTATGCCTAGCATTCCCAAATCTTCGGGAATGAGAAACTCGGTTTCTTTCCTGTTCATATCTAATATGAAGTCTGTCAAACAAATTTTTATGGAACCTTATTCAAAATAAGTTCTGCACTGTTTATGCTTATCCGTTGAAGGAAATGGTAGCTCAGAGCGACTCATGATTAACCTTATCATGTCCAACAAAATTCGGTTTATCCTTTCAGACACACCGTCAATTGACGTGTTTCTGGAGCAGTCCTCATTGAAAGAATACTATACTCTTTCAAGTATTTTAGAAACTTATTGCTTAAGTATTTTCATCATGGTCTAACCGTGATGTTTTTTTATATTTTAACCGATCTGTTTGTCTTTTTCGTGTCGAAACTGTAAAAGTTTCCGATTCGTGTTTCAAAAGAAACACATAACCATAACGCGATGCCACATCCGTAAAGGTCACGAAACATTCATATCCACCTCTACCCTAGCTAGACATGGGCCCACTTACGTCACTATGACCAAGGGCAAACAGATCGGTGGCACTTATATTTTTACCAAGTAAATAGTGTTATAGGCACTTTGCCTAATAAACTAGATTCGTAGACTTTATTTGAATGGAATCAAATTTGTCCTAGTACCCACTCTTCAAAAGTGTGGATATACGATTCTTGTTGATTGTGTCCCAAACAACAATGCCACTTTTAAGTTTCAACTGATTAATTCAGTTTGAGCTATTTGTTTGTCATGTCATATGTTTGAGATTTATTTATATTCAAAATATAAATATTGTTATTCACATCTAATGTGTTTATCTCAATATCATCTTTATAAAATAAAACACTTTAGTGTTCTAGAAAATAAAGGTATATCCGCAACGGATTAAACCCTGATATAGAGATAATATTTCTAGTCAAACTAGTTACATCTTAACAGTTTCCTAATTTAAGTACACACCCAAAGGGTAGTTCCTAAACTTAAGTCTCTATGGATAAAACATCGACTTTCGTCCCATTTCCGATTCGCAGATTTATCTCAACTAAAGTCAGTATCCTGCTCATAGCAGATTCTGCACACCAGTACATATTTATATACCACACTAAGTATTTAAATCCAATTTTAATACTAGTAGTGAACATAATTATGACAAACATATTTGAAGTCAGAGCCTTGCCCGTTCTTCAATTTCTTCATGTCTGCCTTGTCTATACGGCAGTCACGCTTTCGTGTCCCCGTTTGCCACAATTTAGGTAGACATTTTGGGATATGTCCTTTGTCTTCCCAGAAGACTGTAATGACTTTGCCTTTGCCCCTTTTCACACTCCAGAAGCCTTTGGCTAAGCCTTGGCCTTCTAGAATATCGAAATAAGGTGCGCCTTGCGCTACTTGCCTTATTGCAAACTTTGGCTTTGTCTCCTTGAGAATAGCCATTAACTCTCCAAGATTTTACTATTGCAATTAAGTACTTCTAAGATCTAAGAATAGATCTATGAAGATTCTTCAATTTCATTATCATACTTTAAGGATCTAATCCTTAGTTCTGACTAAGAAATTAAGGAGTCTATTTGGCAAGCATAATGGATTAAGCACTAAAGTTATCATTACATGAATATTCCAAATATCATGTTCTACTATTTGCTTAACTCCGGGCTTAGGCCTAATATGTTATTTTATCAAATAAAGTAACTTTTTAGTTTCCAGGACCATCCTGAAATTTTATTCCCAATTTGAAAATTAAAGTCGTTTAAATACATTTTCACCCAGGATTATGTTTTAAATACTAATCTTTCAATTTATCTTGATTCTGATAGTCCAACTATTTAATCAACGATTTCAGGTACTATTTATTATAATGATTACTATAGTCCAACTATATAATCAATTATAATTTAATAGGTTAAATTCAATTATATTGATTACTATAATCCAATTATAAAATCAACTATAATTTAATTTGTTTGAATACAGTCCAACTGTTTAATTAAAACAACATTTAAATATTAGTCCAACTAATAATTAATTTATTTTGACGAATAATATTTGTTATGAGCGCGTATGGCAAGTAACTAAACGAATATTGCAAATTTAATTCTTGCCTCCCACTATTTTTCGGCGAGCCTCTAAACATCTGTGGAGTACTCGAGAAACCTTGTTTCCTAGTGGGCTAGGATCCCGTTAATTGTCACACAATCCTGACTTTGGCCAACAAATTGTATGATAATTAACTAGGTAGATCTCTAAGATCAATTGGATCCCATCCAATTACTAGATCTAGTAGGTGGACATCCAAGTCCGAAACATATATCTTATATATGCCAATATATCCAATATATTGCCTAACCTTTTTCCTCTGAACCAACTAAGCCTTGGCTTTGGCACAACAAACTTAGTGATCCCAGTTAAGCGGAACCCATTGACCATGGAAAGCTTCGTAATCAATGTCGATGGACAAGAAGTGATTTTGAATTTGGCCAACAAATCACAACTTGGACAAGACACCAATATGGAACAAAGCCTTCGTGATTCAAACACATCCTCGACGGACAAAGGCCTTGACTTTGGCCAACAAACCAATGCCAGTCTTGGATCTTGAGTAAGAATCACTCAATGGAAGGAAAAACGCTTAATATGATGTTGAAGGTTTTTCGCGTGCAAATTGGTAACCAATTTATTATCTTTGTTAAGGTCTTATCATCATACACCCTTAAACATGCATTTTAAACACATAATAAGGCACATATAAATAAATAATAATGATATGCAGATGGATACTTAACACATTGTTCCTAGAACAAATCTCTCCATTTCCTCTCTCCCGCTAGCACAAGTATTACTCCTACCCGTTACATAACACTTCTAAAGAAACCTCATTTACATTGAGGGGAATAGGTGAGAAGAGAAATATAATGAGAAATGAGGTAATAAGCTGGACACGTAGGTCCAATTAATAAATTCTAAATTTATTACAACAATTTCCAAAATTACCTCACCCATCTAATATTCATCTGATATACATTATTCATGCATCGCAACCATGTATTCACACAAGCATGTTATCAATCAATCTAATCCAATTAATTAATCTGATATTTAATGACCATCCAATGTTCAAACAACGATTTGATTTTGCGCGAGTCAAACTCGTTTTGCGAATAAGTACTCAAAGCACGAATTCTTGAATTAAATTAAACTACAAAATTAAATCCAATTTAATATGTATTTAATACTAATTCGCTATTTAATTCCAAATTAAATATTACATTTTATTAACGAACCTTTACGACTTAGATTCTAAATCTAATCGCTACGGGTCTCAAAGCCCGATTAACATCCAATGTTAATTTAATTAAAATCCAATGGGCTTTCAATTAATTTCTTAAGGCATGGACTTTTGGTCAACTTGGGTCAAACCCAATAACCAAAGCCTAATCAAGGAATAACCCCATAAGCCTATAAATCAATTTAGGCCCATTAGGCCCAATTAAAATTTTCAAGGTCCATTAGTCGCATTTGGATTTTATGGAAACGGTTTTGGGCCGAATTGGATCCAACGAATTTAGCCTAAACCCATCTTGGTACAACCAAGCCCATTAAAGCCCAATAACAACTTTTCAAGCCCAATTTCCAAAATTAGCCCAATTAATTAAATCACAAAAAATTCAAAATTCAAAAATTTAATTAACCAAAGTGTATAGCATAATTAATTACCCAAATCAATATTTCCAAAACACCAATTAGCCTAATTAATCATGCTCATTAACAACAATTAGTGTCCAACACAATTGATCAAAAATCAAACCCATTTACATGCTTACATGTCTCGGCATTAAGGGGAATTTTTGTTCAATTTCAAATTCAATCCAATTAATTTTCAATTCAACAATTCCCAATTGATTTCAAGTCATCCAATGAATCAAAAATCAAAAATTCCAAGACAATAGGGTTCTACAACCTCTCGGCCAAGCCAAGAATTTGGGCAAAAAATGATCCAATCAATATTTCATTAAATTGATCCAATCAAACTTCAATTAAACATCATTTAAGCATACTCAATCAATTAATTTAACCAAATCATGCTCAAAATCAATTTACCCAATTTTAACCTAAATTCAAGTTTCATGCTTTTACTCACTCTGATACCATTGTTGGGTTTCTCTAAGGTCCCAAGGATCATTATCAAGCAAGGAACATGTATGAATACAACAAGGAAGTTGCGCAATACTTACAATGAGCGGTTGAGCGATGCGACGAAGAACAAAATTCTTCATTCCCCTCCTAAAAGCTCTCGGCAGTGAGCTGAATTTGGAGCTCCAAATTTTCGGCAATAGTCCTTCTCCAAGCTCCAAGCTTTTGAAGTGTATTCCAAGCTCACAAGTGAGGTTCCTATCACCTTCGCAATACTCAAATGGTGTGCTACCACTTAGGAATTTTTGCCACAAAAATTCCTTAGCTTCTTCTATTGGTTCACGGTGAAACCAGTAAGTTTGAGGAAGAAAAAATGGTCCTAGACCGTGTGAGAGAGGGAGAAGAATTGAGAGAGTGTTGGTTGTGACCAAAAAATATATTAGTTTATTGTTTTCAAAAAACAAATAAACATATACCATTTTTCCTTTTTCCAAAAAGTCAAAGCATTAAAGCTTTGCCAACTACCACCATCAATCACAATGACAAGTTGTCATGTCACTCAAAGTGACTAGACATCACATCAATCGATTGACTAGTGATTTGACGCTTGATGTGACTTACGGGCCGCACTTGAATTCGAAATGCGAGTGCGTTCGCAAACACTCCCGAGCTCGGGTTCGCTAATTCCAAATTAACGAATTTTCCGTTGCGACGCAATTAATTAATTATGCCTAGCAAAATTACTATTCACGTCGTTAACGAATTAATTCTAAATTAACTCGTTCGCCCGAATTAAAATCCAATTTCAATTCCGCGTCGAAATCTAATTTCGTATAATATATCGAATATATTATTTTATCGATTAATTCCAAATTAATCGTTTTCTCTCTTTAATTAATATTTTATCCGAGATAAAATATCTCCGTAATTAATCCCAGATTAATTTTCTCTCTCATTTAATTAATCCTAGATTAATAAAGTGTGAGTCATACGTCATCGGTGAATCTTCGGGAATCGACCCATGATATCCCCGGATATGTTGGCAGTAAATTCGGTCGTCGGACTATCCGAACACGTAAGTACCTAGTACTACATTTGTACCGATTTACAAGACAATGTTGGCTTCTAGTAAAGCGCCATGCCTACCCAATTCTCCAGAAATATCCTTACAGGAATATGTGATCTATATCAGGCGTAGTATACATAGTATTGCGTATTTCGATCCAGCATCCAATGTCACGTGCAAGGCCTGGGGCTGGAAATGTGTCTGCCCCGTATGAAGCACATATTGGATTTCTGGTAACTAGTCTCTATAATCGGATAATCATGTCCTAGTGATATTATCGTGATGACTGCAGTACATAAGAGAACCAGTTCCGTATCTCCACTATATATGGAGTGATACCTCCGTCTTGACATCACACCCAACACACTACGATTCTCAATATACCCAGCAGAGGCGTACATAGAACCTGTTAAAGCCCTGGACGACCAAAACCAAAGTATATTGATTGTCGCAAGTATTAGCGGTGTAAGTCTCAGGTTAAGACCAAATACACCTACCCTGATTCAGACTTCCATAGAAACATAGTTATACTACTAATGGAATTCCGAGGGGTCTATCTAGAGCGAAGCTGTTTTCCGTACCATCGGTAAAACACAACCTCCTACTACACTTGCATGAGTATCCTATACCCAAATATATGAGAACTATGCCGTTATGCCCTTACAACACGCACAAATGTAATACTAGTCTTTTACGCATTATCGATGTCCAATCTCGATAATACTCTGACTAGGGATATTTAATGATTAAACCTTCGTGGATTGATATTGTCTTATATCAACTCAATCCAGGAACTAATCATATGGACCTTTCATCATTTATACATATTGGTGATCTAATTACAAATGATAAAAGAGAAATTTCCTTTGTCACATAGTTAATTTTTACAACAACACCATGATATGTACAAATAGTGACGCTATGGGTCATAACTGTCCAACATCACCGTCCTTCTAGCCCTGAAATCTGGTGATCTTGGGGTGTTATGTATCGCCGTCCCCTATGCCACAAATCTAGAGCTGGGGTACCGATCTATGCTTCCCTCCAGACTCTGAATCTATGATCTAGGGGCATCTGTCATCTCTAGTCCTGATCTGTGTGTGCACATGATATCTGTATCTGTCAATTCCATAATTGAGTCAAGTTACATACTGAGGTAGGTTTTTTCCTATGCCTCGAAATCATAAAACTCAAGCTTTTTTTGAAAATAATTTTTCTAAAAACATCATCAATAGTAAAATAACTGAAATCAAACTTTGGCTAATGCCCTAGGTGCTTTTAAAATTAAGTATCATTTCAACAACAGATAATTAAATATCAATTTTAAAAGAAATGTTCACTCAGAGATTCGGAATCTGGCTGGCTTTGTTCCATGTCATCGAAGCACTTGGGAGTTCCTATCGATAATCTAGAATCGATACATTAGATTAGAAAATAAGTTATAGAACATGTTTTGGAACTTATATTAAGCTTCTCAATTCAATTAATCTATAATCACTACATGATATACTATGCTTGTGATATGTCATAAAGCGTGTATATAAGATGATACGAAACTTTTCGGGTGGTCTCTAATATCCTAGGTTGAAAAAGAAATTGTTAAAATTTAGTCATAAGAAATGGCCACGTGTCGCGACACCAGACGTTGAGCGTCGCGACGCTCACACAGGTAGGGTTGAGGTAGAAAGCTTTCCATATATCGCATCACGACGCCAAGTTTTATGCATCGTGATACTCACTCGAGCAGTCTGAGATAGAGAGCTTCCTCTATTTCGCATCGCGACGCTGGACGTTAGGCGACGCTCACCCGATAAAATTGAAACAAAGGCCATCATCCTGTTACGCATCGTGACGTTGGCCTGTTGGCCGTCATGATGCTCGCCTATTTTCAGGCCCCAACAACAACTCTTCCATGTCTAGTTTGCCCAAAAACACTTCCCACACTCTCACACTGCAACCAATCCACAAACAACTCTTTAAACTTCAACATTCACACTTCATATCCCAAAATATCATTATCACAACAATCCTTTAATCTCATAAATCTTAACTTAAACTCATTATCTAGAATTTCTTAATTCTTGAACATCCTTTAATAAAATCAATTTCTTAGTTTGCTATCCACCTCAATGCAATTACTAACATGCTAAAAACACTAATATATCATTATTTCTTCAAAAATCCCTAACTCAAGTTTTGGGTCAAGTTTCTTTACCTCAACTCATTTGATTTTCTTCATCTTCCAAGCTTTCTAAGCTTGTTACTTCTCTCATTGGCTTATTGTAGATTGGTTTGTATTGACTCTTCTTAAACTTTGTTAAGAAAATGGCTCTCTATCTCTTCTTCCATCTTCCTCTCCTCTCTCACGTTTTTCTCTTCTCAAATTTTTAGGGGTGCTTGAATAGTAATCATATTTATACTGGGGCTTAATTGACTAATTTGTAATGTTTTTTATTTTTGAAGTAAAATTCAGAATTTTGGAGAGAAATGTAGAATTCTCTATATAGGTCTGCATGTACTATCTATTTGAATTTTTGAGTTATATTTTTGACTTGTTCTGCTTCGAATTTGAAAACATTTTTAACGTGGAAGTTGTAGGTCTCGGTCTTAGCTTTCCAATGATATACAATTCATAAAAATCAGAGTTCGTATGAAAAATTTATGGTCCAAATACCACTGGCTGAACGAATTTAACCTTATG
>SKCR01002538.1:0-27542 GCA_019454045.1 Zanthoxylum bungeanum
TAATAGTGGAGATGATGATCACGTAGGATACGGAACTTGTTCTCTTATATGCTAAAGCTATCGGGGATATTTTGACTAGGTCATGTTTATCCGATTATAGAGACTAGTTACTAGAGATCCGATATGTGCTTCGTACGGGGCAGACACATTTCCAGCCACAGGCCTTGCACGTGACATTCGATACTGGATCGAAATACGCAATACTACGTATACTACGCCTGCTACAGATCACATATTCCTATAAGGATATTTCTGGAGAATTGGGTAGGCATAACGCTTTGCTAGATGCCAACCTTGTCTTGTAAATCGGAACAAATGTAGTACTAGGTACTTACGTGTTTGGATAGTCCGACGACCGGATTTACTGCCAACATATCCGGGGATCTCATGGGTCGCTTCCCGAAGATTCAGCGATGACTATGACTCGCACTTTATTAATCTGGGATTAATTAAATGAGAGAGAAAATTAATCTTGGATTAATTACGGAGATATGGGCCCGATTTAGGGAGGTCAAGATCTCATACCTACTCAAAGTGCTAACTCTCATGTAACTTCTTTTCCATCGATAGCCCAGCTGGGGCAGGGTCCTCTAGTATGTTCGACATGTGGACGATGTCATTCAAGAGCTTGAAGGATTGGGGGTAGAGGTTGTTAACGATGTGAACAGATGGGTCATTTGAAGAGGCCTTGTCCAATACCAGTAGACCAGTTGCCACCTCCTAGTGTTACCTTATCTGTACACCAACCATAGCCCAATAAAAGTATGGGAGGAGGAGAACAGAGATCAGTAGGTAGGGTTAAGACAAAAGGAGGAAGAGGACAAATAGTGGGTGACCGAGGACATGCCTCAACCTGTAGAGCTCAGGGTAGGGTGTATACTCTCACACCTCAGGATGCACAGGCATCCAATGCAGTTGTCACAGGTAAATTATTACACGGTTTCGTGTATGCTAGGTTGTTGTTTGATTCGGGCGCCACACATTCTTTTGTGTCACCATGTTTTGTAACTTACCTGGGTAGAGATACCGAGCCCTTAGATTCACTCATCCTCATAACTACACCAGTAGGAGATCCTATAGAAGCTACATGAGGTGTGAAGTCGTGTCCAGTTGATATTGATGGGCACACACATTATGCTAACTTATTAGTATTGAGCATAATGGGCTTTGATGTCATTTTAGGAATGGATTGGTTAGCTACGGACCATAAGGTATTAGATTGTTGGAAGAAGACCGTTACTTTGCATATTCTCGATCAATCAGTTAAAGTTTATCAGGGGGATATGAGTGTATTGCCTTATAACTTGATATCAGCAATGCAAGCTTATAAGCTTATTCGAAAGAAAAACGTGGGTTACTTAGCATATGTGACAGATAGTAGAGTGTTAGTGTCCTACACATGCCACAAGATCACTAAGATGATTTGTGTGTGAATAAATCAAAGAGAGTTGCAGAAATTACTTACTTTGATCGGATGAGATTCAAAACTTTTCTTTGTATTTGTTGAAGCTCCAAGCTTTGTATAGTGTTTCCAACACTTGGGTGAGTTTCCCTATCACCTTAATCAACTCCTTCAAGTGCTAGCTTGTTGAAATTTTGCAACAAAATTTCATGGGAGGGAGAAGACATGCTCGACTTTTTGGAGAAAAATAGAGGAAGTTGTTTTGTTTAATTTTTTTTCTAAAACAAAAGTGTTACACAAGTTGACTTGTCAAAAAATGTTTAAATGATTTTCAAAAAGCTTAACAAAAAACAAAGTGTGTTTGAGAAGTTACCATAAAAGCTCTCAACCACTTCAATGAACTTGAATGACTAGTGATGTAAGTTGGTGGGTCCCACACTTAAATTCCAAATTCAAGTTGGGTGAGACTACACACTTCAGGCTCGTGTTAGTTTAATCCGACTAAATAAATTTTCCTTCGCGACTTAATTAAATCAAATTTAATTAAATAATAATGTCTCGCAAAATTATTACGAAATTCGCTTATGAATTAATTCTAAATTAATTCGTTCACACGAATTAAAATCCAATTTTAATTCCACATTGAAATCTAATTTCAATTAATATATCTAATATATTATTTTAGCTCAATTAAATAAATTAAATAGTAAAAATCCAATTTCACTATTAAATTCATTTTACCGATTAATTCCAAATCAATCGCATTCTCTCTTCTTCACGAATTAATCCCAAATTAATTCATGACGCAATTAATCACAGATTAATTTTCTCTCTGTTGATTAATCCCAGATTAATTCTTACCGTAATTAATCCCAGATTAATTTTCTCTCTCATAACTAATCCCATATCAATTCTGTTCGAGTCAAATGTCATCGATGAATCTTTGGGAAACGACCCAAGAGATCCCTGGATATGTTGGCAGTAAATACGATCATCGGACTATCCGAAAACGTGTGTACTACCACATTCTTACCGATTTAGAAGACATGGTTTGCTTCTAACAAAGCACCGTGCCTACCCAATTCTCCAGAATATTCAACGAGGAATATATAATCTTTACCAGACTTAGTATACTAAGTATTGCGTATTACGATCCAGTATTAGATGTCTCATGCTAGGCCTGGGCTTGGAATTTTGTCTGCCCCGTACGAAGCATATATCAGATCACTAGTAACTAGTCTCTATAATCGGATAATCATTACCTAATCATACTATCCTAATAGCTGCAGCATTAAGAGTACCAGTTCTATATTCTACGTGATCATCATCTCCATATGACTGAAGTGATACTTCCATCTTGACATCACACCCAATACACTACGATTCTAAGTATACCTAGAAGAGGCATACACATAACCTGTTAAAGCTCTAGACGACCAAAACCAAATCATACTGATTGTCGCAAGTATTAGCGATGCAAGTCTCAGGTTAAGACCATATACATCTACCCTGATTCAGATTCCCATAGACACATAGTCATACTACCAATGGGATTCCAAGGGGTCTATCCAGAGTGAAGCTGTTCCCGATCCAACGGCTAACAGAACCTCATATCACACTTACATAAGTATCATATACTTAGATATATGAGAACTATGCCATTAAGCTTCCATAACACGCACAAGTGTAATACTAGTCTATTCCATATTATCGATGTCCAATCTCGATAATACTACGACTGGGGATATTTAATGATCAAATATTTCATGGATTAATACTGTCTCATATCTTATTAATCCGGAATTGATCATATGGACTTTTATCATTTATATATCTAAGTAATCCAATTAGAAATGATAAAAGAGCAATTTCCTTTGTCACATAGTTAATTTGTACAAAGAACACTATGTCTTTTACAAATAGTGATGCTATTGGTCATAATTGTCCAAATAGAGTGGAAGAAAATAGCATTGAGCGGATTTCGGTGGTAAGGGAGTATCCTGATGTTTTTCCAAATGAGTTGTTGGGCCTACCATATGATAGAGAGATTAAGTTATGTATAGATGTAGTTCCAAGCACGCAGCCCATATTGATTCCTCTGTATAGGATGGCCCCTACAGAACTCAAGGAATTGAAATAACAGTTGCAAGATTTGTTGGATAAGGGTTTTATTCGCCCCAATGTATCTCCATGGGGAGCTCCAGTGTTATTCGTAAAAAAGAAGGATGAAAAACTTTGGTTGTGTATAGATTACCGGAAACTGAATAAGGTGACAATTAAGAATAAATATCCACTACCGAGGATTGATGACTTGTTTGACCAGCTACAAGGGGCGTAGTGTTTCTCAAAGATCAATCTGTGGTCAAGATATAATCAGTTGAAGATTAGGTAGAGTGATGTGCCGAAGACAGCCTTTCGGACCAGATACATACATTATGAGTTTTTGGTAATTTTTTTCGGCCAGACCAACGCCCCCGTGACGTTCATTAATTTGATGAATAAGGTATTCAGACCCTTTCTACACCGATTTATGATAGTCTTTATTGATGACATTATGGTGTATTCACGGAGTGAACAAGAGCATGCAGAGCATTTGCACTAGGCACTACAGACATTGAGAGAACACAAGTTTTTTTTCAAGTTTTTCTAAGTGTGAGCTTTGGTGTTCCAGTGTTGTATTCCTGGGGTACGTTGTGTTAAAATTAGTGTGGACTCCCAGAAAATTGAAGCCATTCAAAATTACACCAACCTACCAGTGTGACAGAGATCCATAACTTGCTGGGGTAAGCAGGATACAATGGGAGATTCATAGAAAATTTCTCCAGAATAGCTGCCCCGTTAACACGGCTGACTCAGAAGAATGTGAATTTTGAGTGGTCAAATGCCTCTGAGAATAGTTTCCAGGAGCTTAAATAGCGATTGACTATCACTCATGTTATAGCCCTGCCAACATGATCAAGAGGATTTAGGGTGTATTGTGATGCTTGTAGAGTGGGATTGACATATGTGCTTATGCAAAGAGGAAATGTTATTGCCTATGCTTTGAGGCAGCGAAAGCCCTATGAACAAATTATATCCCACTCATGATTTACAAATGGCAGCAATAATTTTTTCCTTGAAGATATGGTGGTATTACTTGTACGGCGAAAAGTTTGAAATTTTTACCCACCACAAGAGTCTTAAGTATATCCAGAGTAAAAAGATCTTAATTTGAGACAGAGGCGGTGGATTGAGTTACTCAAGGATTATGATTGTTCCATTCAGTACCAACATAGTAAAGCTAATTTAGTAGTAGAAGCCTTAAGAAAGAAATCCATGGGGAGTTTAGCATATCTGCCGATTGAAAAATGGCATCCAACTAGACAAATAGATAGATGCATTCTTGATGGAGTGAACTTTCAAGTAACAACTCAGGGAGCATTACTGGAGCATATACAAGTTTGATCCACCCTTATAGATGAGATCAGGGTTGCCCAAGAAGCGGACCCTTAAATTCAGCATATTAGAAGCAGATTACAGAAAGGTTCAGATGATGAGTACTATATAGACAACGAAAATCTCATTAGGAAGCAAAACATAATTATTTTTCCCCCAATTCAAGAGTTGAGACATTCTTTGTTGGAGAAAGCTCACGCCTCATCTTGCCTCATCCTACACCATGCATCCTAGAATCACAAAAATGTACCATGATCTTAAAGATCTCTACTGGTGGGACGGTATGAAAAACGTTATAGCGGAATTCGTCGCAAAATGCCTTACTTGCCAACAAGCTAAAGAAATCATCAAAGACCGCCAGGGAAACTTCAAAACTTAGATGTTCCTGAATAGAAATGAGAGAAGATTACTATGGATTTCGTGTTTGGGCTTCCACGTACTTCGAAAGGTATGACTTGTTGGTTTATTCTAAGGTCCTAAGATCAAATCAAGACATGAAAACATGCGTGAACACATCAACGGAGGTAGCGGAATACTCACATTGATCGGTTGAGTCGATTTGGAGACGAATGAAGTCCAAAAACGCACTGCCCTTCACGCCAAACTGCAACAGTCCACTGTCCCTGCAAAATAGAAATTTGAGTGAAGAAACGGAGCTCCTAGCTTCGTCGGATGGATCCCGTCTCATGGGGGAACCTCCCTACCACCTTCGCAAGACTCGTAGTGTGCTAGCACTTGCGGTTTTCACCATGAAAACCCAACCCTTGCTTCCCTAAAGTCACGCCTGAACTGGTTCAAACCAGTGAGCAAACCTTCTGTTTTTTGCGTGAGGAGAGGAGAGAGTTTGAGAGAGATTGAAGTTGTGTTAAGTTGAAAATGATTTACCAAAAATCAATTTATATTTATGCCATAATATTTATTAAATTGATAATAATTTATGACACAAATCATGCAATGGTTTAGAGTGTCAAACACTCAAACTCCATCCAAGACCATTGAGTGTATTGTACACTATCACCATGCAATGCATTAGAATAAAATAATGCATAAAATGACATGTGTCATGTGGGCCCCACACGTTTCCAAATGAAAGTGGGCCCACGTGCACTCACGCGTTCGGGTTCGATATTTCCGAAATACCGAGCTTACGTCGCGACGTTAATTCAATCGAATAATTGCGGCTAGCGAAATTATTATTTACGTCGCTAACGAATTAATTCTAAATTAACTCGTTTGCCCGAATTAAAATCTAATTTTAATTCCGCGTCGAAATCTAATTTCGTATAATATATCGAATATATTAATTTACCGATTAATTCCAAATTAATCGTTATCTCTCTCTAGACGATATTTTATCCTAGATAAAATATCTCCGTAATTAATCCTAGATTACTTTTCTCTCTCTTCTATTATAATCCCAGATTATTCAAGAGTGCGAGTTGTGCGTCATCGGTGGATTATCGGGAAGCGACCCATGAGATCCCCGGATAATCTGGCAGTAAATACGGTCGTCGGAGTATTCGAATCACGTACGTACCAAGTACTACGTTCTACCGATTTACGAGACAAGGTCGACTCCTAGCAAAGCACCAAGTCTTCCCAAGTTCTCCGGACATATTCATCAAAGAATATCAAAGATCTGTATCAAGCGTAGTATACTAATGTATTGTGCGTATCAGCCCAGTATCAGATAGTCACGTGCTAGGGCTGGGGCTGGATAAGTGTCTGCCCCGTCCGAAACACATATTGGATGTCTGGTAACTAGTCTCTATAATCGGATATTCATGACCTGGTCATAATATCACGATTGGATGCGCATCACTGAAGAGCACTAATACCGTATCCTGCGTGACATCATCTCCATTATGACTGGAGTGACACTTCCGTCTTGACATCACATCCAATACACTACGATTCTCTGATAAACCCAGAAGTGGTGTACACAGAACCAGTTAAGATCCCCCACCACCAAAACCAAAGTTTACCGATTGTCGTAAGTATTAGCGATGTAAGTCTCAGGTTAAGACTATACACACCTACCTTGATTTCGGCCTCCCATAGACACCTAGTCATAATACCAATGGGATTCCGAAGGGTCTATCCAGAGCGAAGCTGTTTCCCGTACCATCGGTGAAACACGACCTCCTATCGCACTTGCACAAGTATCCAATACTTATATATATGAGAACTATGTCGTTGTGCCCTCACAACGCGCACAAGTGCAATACTAGCCTATTCCGCATTATCGATGTCCAGTCTCGATAATACTACGGCTAGGGATATTTAATGATTAATCCTTCGTGGACTGATACTGTCTCATATCATCTCAATCCAGGAACTAATCATAGGGACCTCTCTTCATTTATATGTCTATGGTGATCTAATCACAAATGATGAGAGTGCAATTTCCTTATTACATAGTTAATTTGCTACAGCAACACAATGATCTGTGTAAATAGTGACGCTATGGGTCATATTATCAACAATCTCCCACTTGGCACATAGCCAGTCACTCGAGTGTCTAACACCCGAACTATGTACAATTCGCTCAAATTGCTGAGGAAAGGTTTTCGTCAGCGGATTTGCTTAATTATCGTCTGACGCGATTTACACGATCATCATCGCCACGATGTATGATCCGAACGAATCAGATGATAATAAAAGTAATATATATGGATCGTCGATGAGACCTTTAATTCCTTAGCCTATGCTGACGCCTAGCTCAGCTGCTAACAAACTTTATCTAATCTTATTAGATTTATTTCGACACCCAGATGGTCTTCTATTGCTGCCTCAGCTGCAGCATAATCCGCATTTGTTGTTTATTCGGCAACAGTTATCTTGCTAGGAAGATTTCCAGCTCAGTTGTTCCGTTATTCAAACTTTATAGTACCATAGTATTTAATTGTTTGGAAACTTGCAGCAGTGATCCCAGTCACTTCAAGTCTCTTCTCCATAGTAAAAGATAGCATCTTTAGTTCTCAGAGATACTATCAGATGTTCTTAACTTCAATCCAGTGACTGTCACTTGGATTGACCTGATTGTGACTCCATATGCTCGAAGCGTATGAACACCAATACAAGTACATTTTAAATGTACAATTTCCCAGAGAGTGTTAACAACTCCAAATCTATCCCAATAGATCTTTATTCCTCTAATAAAGGTTGTTATCTCCCAGAATTCAACGGAGAATTTCTATTGAAAGCCAAGCTTTCAACAATTGTTTTATGGGAATTTCACTGTCAGTGCGCTCTCCCACTAACCTCCTTAATACACAAGAATTATTTCGTTTTGAGTCAAATCATAAACCATTATGATTATTTCAAAACGACAGTTCCAAGAACCTTATGCTTGCATCAATCCCAACATGAATCGAATAACCCGCAAACCTGGTTTGTTCGGTTATACAAAATCGTCAGGATGTTGTAAACATCCTCCAAAATGTTTCCTTTTCAGGAAAGCGATTTTGATTTGTAACTGACATATTTCATAAATGAAAATACAGTTATCAACAAGCATCTTCAAAATGGATTTACCATGGCAACAGGTAAAAAGGTTAAACCGTTATTAACACAATGTTGATAACGATACCTTTCCGTCAAAACCTTAGGTTTGCACGTTGGTATGTTGCCTTCCATGTATGTCTTCCTTGAAGACGTTTATGTACCATAGGCACAACGCCTTGTGGTACAACAACTAGTATCCAAACATAGTTGTTATACATGGAATCCATTTCGGACTCATGGCACTTTGCCATAACAGGGAGTCGATACCTCGTATCACTTCCTCATAACGTAGTCGGATGGTACACCTCCATAAGATTGACATCTTTATGAGGTTAGATCAGAAACCCATACCCTAGGTTGTTTTCTGACTCTATCCGATCTACTAGTTTCTTGTGTATTTGAAGATTAATGGTATAGTTTCATCATAGATGAACTGTTTGTGTTCCAATACGGACTTCGTGCCTAGAATAGTATCACTCCGATTTTTCATCGAGTATCACTATCCTCCCACTAACCACTGCATATCGGTATTCCTCTCAGGAAAACCGCATGGTGAGCAACAATTACATTGTTCTCATGTGGGATTTATAAGTACTATATTTAAGGTTTCCCTTAGGATAACTTATATTGGCACTTATCCAATTTGGGTCCTTAGTTTGGTATCATCCAAACGCTATGCCTCGCATACCCAAATTGTCAGGAATGAGAAACCTTGTTTCTTCCCTGTTCATATCCTATATGATATCTGTCAAACAGATTTATATGGAACCTTATTCTAAATAAGTTTTGCACTGTTAATACATATCCTGTTGAAGGAAATTGTAGCTCAGAGCGACTCGTGATAAACCTTATCATGTCCAACAAAAAATTCGGTTTTTGGTTCGGACACACCGTCTAACTAACGTGTCTCGGGAGGAGTCCTCATATGAAAGAATACCGTACTCTTTCATTTACGTATGAAACTTACTGCTTAAGTATTTTCCATTACGGTTTTACCGTGGCGGAATAATACTACAGCCGATCTGTTTGTCTACTTCGTGTCGAAACTCTAAAGTTTCTGATCTGTGTTCTTCAAAAGAAACACATAACCACAACGTGATGTCACATCCGTTAAGGTCACGAAATATTCATGTTCACATCTAGCCTAGCTAGATATGGGCCCACTTACTTCACCATGAATAGGGCTAACAGATCGGTGGCCCTTTTACTATTACCAAGTAAATAGTATTTTAGGTTTTTAACCTAAAAAACTAGATTCGTAGACCTTATTTGAATAGTCAAATCAGTCCTAGTACCCACTCTTAAAAAGTGTGGATATACGAGTCTTCTTTAATTGTGTCCTAGACAACAATGCCACAAATAAGTCTCTATTGATCAAATCAATTTGAGCTATTTATTTGTCATTTTATATGTTTGAGATTTTATTTATATTCAAAATATAAATTCTGTTATTTACATCCAATGTATTTATCTCAGTATCATCTTTATATAATGAAACACTTTAGTGTTCTAAAATATAAAGGTTTTATCCGCAATGGATTAAACACTGATATAGAGATAATGTCTCTAGTTAAACTAGTTACATTATAACATTTCCTAATTTAAGTACATACCCAAAGGGTAGTTCCTAAACTTAGGTATCTGCGGTCGAAACAGCGACTTTCGTCCCGTTTCGATTTGCAGAGAAATCTCGGCTTGAAGCCAGTATCCAGCTCACAGCGGATTCTGAACGTCAATACATATATTTTATGTACCACACTAAGTATTTAAAATCTAATTTTAATACTAGTTGTGAACATAACTTTGACAAATATTTTTAAAGTTAGAGCCTCGCCCTTTCTTTAATTCCTTCGTGTCTTCCATATCCAAATGGTAGTCACTTTGAGATATGTCAATTATCCTTTTCAATATTTCACAAACCTTTGGCCAAGCCTTGGGTTTCGGAATATCGAAACGATGTGCACCTTGTGCTACATGCCCAATTGCAAACTTTGACTTTTCTCCCACTAGAATAGTCAATTAATTCTCCAAGAATTATTAATTGCAACTTTAATACTTTTAAATCTAAAGATAGATTTATTATAAGTATATTAATTAAGCACTAAAGTCATCATCACATAAATCTTCCAAAGACTTTATGCTCTACTATTTGCTTAATTATGGGCTTAGTCATAATAGTTATTTTATCAAATAAATTAACCTATTATTAATTCTCAATTGAAAATTAAATCATTTAAAACATTTAATCCAAGGATTATATATTTTAAATATTCAACCTTTCAATTCTATCTTGATTTTAATAGTCTAACTATTTAATCAATTTTAATAAGGTACTATTTATTATAATGATTACAATAATCCAATTTATTTAATCAACTATAATTTTAATATTGATTACTATAATCCAATTATAAAATCAACTATCATTTTAATTCAATTATATTGATTACTATAATCCAATTATAAAATCAACTATATATTGAATGAGTTTGTATATAGTCCAACTATATATATATTTAAAAACAACATAATATTAGTCCAACTAATACTTTAATAAATATGACAAGTAAAATAAAATGAGCGTGTTTAGCGAGTATTCGAACGAATGTTGCAAATTCAATACTTGCCTCCCACTATTTTTCGTCGAGTCTCTAACCCTCTGTGGAGTACTCGGGAAACCGTGTTTCCTAGTGGGCTAGGATCCTATTAAATAACACACAACCCCTGACTTTGGCCAATAAAAAGCTGTATGCTATTTACTAGGTAGATCTCACAGATCAATTGGATCTCATCCAATTCCTAGATCCGGTTAGGTGGACATCCAAGTCCGAAACATATGTATAATGTCAATGTATCCAATACATTTTCCTAACCATATCCTCCGAATCATCTAGGCCTTGGCTTTGGCCAAAAAACAAACCTAATGATTCCAGTTAAGCAGGACCCATTGACGAGGAAAGTTTCGTAATCAATGTCATTGGACAAAAAGTGATCTGACTTTGGCCAATAAAAAATCACGATTTGGACAAGATACCGATATGCAACAAAATTCTCATGATTCAAGTACATCCTTGATTGACAAAGGTCTTGACTTTGGTCAAAAACAAACCAATGCCAACTTCGGATCTTGAACAAGATCATTCAATGGAAGGATATTTGCTTAATATAGATTAGGATTTTCGCGTGCAAACTGGCTACCAATTTAATTATCTTTGTTAAGGTCTCATCATCATACACCCTTAAACATGCATTCTAAATACATAATAAAGCGAGTATGAAATAAAATAATAATGATATGCGGATGGATACTTAACACATTGATCCTAGATCAAATCTCTCCCTTTCTCACTCAAGCTAGCACTTGTACTACTTCTACCCGTTACACTACACTTCAAAGAAACCTCATATACATAGAGGGGAATAGGTGAGAAGAGATACAAAGAGAAAGAAGGTGATAAGGCTGGACACGCAGGTCCAATTTAATAAATCGAATTTATTACAACCATTTTCTAAAATTTGCCCACCCGACTAATATCCATCCGATATACATTATTCATTCAACACAACCATGTTTCACACACATAAGCATGCTATTCAATCAATCAATCAAAATAATTAATCTGATAATTAAGTGATCATCCAATGTTCAAACAACGATTTGATTTTGATCGAGTCAAACTCGTTTTTGCGAATAAGTACTCAAAGTACGAATTCATGAATTAAATTAAACTACATAATTAAATCCAATTTAACATGTTTTAATACTAATTCACTATTAAATTCCAAATTAAATATTGCACTTTATTTAATAACCTTTTACGATTTAAATTCCAAATCTAATCGTAATGCGTCTCAAAGACCGATTAACGTCCAACGTCAATTCAATTAAAGTCCAATGGGCTTTTGATTGATTTCTTAAGGCGTGGACTTTTGGTCAACTCGGGTCAAACCGATAACCAAAGTCCAATCCGGGATTTACCCCATAAGCCCATAAATCAATCTTGGCCCATTAGGCCCAATTGAACTTTAAAGGTTCATTAGTCGCAATTGGGCTTTATGGTTAAGGTTTTGGGCCCAATTGGATCCAATCCATTTGGCTAAACCAAACTTGATAAATCAAGCCCAATAGGCCCAATTACAACTTTAAATTCTAATTTCCAAAATTAGGCCCAATTAATTAAATCCAAAAATCCAATTTTCACAATTTAATTACCAAAAGTGCATTATATGATTAATCAACTAAATCAACATTTCCAAAACACTAAATTAGTCCAATTAATCATACTTAATTCATTATTACATGTCAAACACACATAATGAAAAATCAAACCCATATTACATGCTTCTAAGTCTCGGCCAAGGAAGGTTATTTTTGTCCGATTTGAATTCAATCCGATTAATTACACAATCGACAACGTATTAACTTCCCGAATGATTCGTACACATCCAATGTTCATAAAATCAAAATTACCAAGACATTAAAGGGCATTGTAGATTCGGCCAACATAAGGAATTTTAGGGATTTGTTCAATTCAAAATTCAATCCAATTAATTTCAAATTAACATCATCCTACATGATTCTAACTCATCCAATGAATCAAAAATCAAAAATTCCAAATCTCCAAATGCCTTATACCATTCGGCCAAGCTCCATCAATTGGGGAAAATTGATCCAATCATTATTTCATTAAATTGATCCAATCAACCCTTAATTAAACATGTTATAAGCATACTCAAACATTCAATTCATTCAAATCATGCTCAAACAAGTTTACCCAAATTTTAAACCCTAAAATTTCATGCTTGCAACATTAGCTCTGATACCATTGTTGGTTTATTCTAAGGTCCCAAGATCAAATCAAGACATGAAAACATGCGTGAACACATCAACGGAGGTAGCGGAATACTCACATTGATCGGTTGAGTCGATTTGGAGACGAATGAAGTCCAAAAACGCACTGCCCTTCACGCCAAACTGCAACAGTCCACTGTCCATGCAAAACAGAAATTTGAGTGACGAAACGGAGCTCCTAGCTTCGTCGGATGGATCCCGTCTCATGGGGGAACCTCCCTACCACCTTCGCAAGACTCGTAGTGTGCTAGCACTTGCGGTTTTCACCATGAAAACCCAACCCTTGCTTCCCTAAAGTCACGCCTGAACTGGTTCAAACCAGTGAGCAAACCTTCTGTTTTTGGCGTGAAGAGAGGAGAGAGTTTGAGAGAGATTGAAGTTGTGTTAAGTTGAAAATGATTTACCAAAAATCAATTTATATTTATGCCATAATATTTATTAAATTGATAATAAATTTATGACACAAATCATGCAATGGTTTAGAGTGTCAAACACTCAAACTCCATGCAAGACCATTGAGTGTATTGTACACTATCACCATGCAATGCATTAGAATAAATAATGCATAAAATGACATGTGTCAGTGGGCCCCACACGTTTCCAAATGAAAGTGGGCCCACGTGCACTCACGCGTTCGGGTTCGATATTTCCGAAATACCGAGCTTACGTCGCGACGTTAATTCAATCGAATAATTGCGGCTAGCGAAATATTATTTACGTCGCTAACGAATTAATTCTAAATTAACTCGTTTGCCCGAATTAAAATCTAATTTTAATTCCGCGTCGAAATCTAATTTCGTATAATATATCGAATATATTAATTTACCGATTAATTCCAAATTAATCGTTATCTCTCTCTAGACGATATTTTATCCTAGATAAAATATCTCCGTAATTAATCCTAGATTACTTTTCTCTCTCTTCTATTATAATCCCAGATTATTCAAGAGTGCGAGTTGTGCGTCATCGGTGGATTATCGGGAAGCGACCCATGAGATCCCCGGATAATCTGGCAGTAAATACGGTCGTCGGAGTATCCGAATCACGTACGTACCAAGTACTACGTTCTACCGATTTACGAGACAAGGTCGACTCCTAGCAAAGCACCAAGTCTTCCCAAGTTCTCCGGACATATTCATCAAAGAATATCAAAGATCTGTATCAAGCGTAGTATACTAATGTATTGTGCGTATCAGCCCAGTATCAGATAGTCACGTGCTAGGGCTGGGGCTGGATAAGTGTCTGCCCCGTCCGAAACACATATTGGATGTCTGGTAACTAGTCTCTATAATCGGATATTCATGACCTGGTCATAAATCACGATTGGATGCGCATCACTGAAGAGCACTAATACCGTATCCTGCGTGACATCATCTCCATTATGACTGGAGTGACACTTCCATCTTGACATCACACATCCAATACACTACGATTCTCTGATAAACCCAGAAGTGGTGTACACAGAACCAGTTAAGATCCCCCACCACCAAAACCAAAGTTTACCGATTGTCGTAAGTATTAGCGATGTAAGTCTCAGGTTAAGACTATACACACCTACCTTGATTTCGGCCTCCCATAGACCCTAGTCATAATACCAATGGGATTCCGAAGGGTCTATCCAGAGCGAAGCGTTTTCCCGTACCATCGGTGAAACACGACCTCCTATCGCACTTGCACAAGTATCCAATACTTATATATATGAGAACTATGCAGTTGTGCCCTCACAACGCGCACAAGTGCAATACTAGCCTATTCCGCATTATCGATGTCCAGTCTCGATAATACTACGGCTAGGGATATTTAATGATTAATCCTTCGTGGACTGATACTGTCTCATATCATCTCAATCCAGGAACTAATCATAGGGACCTCTCTTCATTTATATGTCTATGGTGATCTAATCACAAATGATGAGAGTGCAATTTCTTTATTACATAGTTAATTTGCTACAACAACACAATGATCTGTGCAAATAGTGACGCTATGGGTCATATTATCCAACATGACTCTATATGGGTGATTATGGACAAGTTGACTAAGTCTGTGCATTTTCTTCCAGTAAAGACTAGTCATTCGGTAGCTCGATATACCAGACTGTATCTGGATGAAATAGTGTCGTTGCATGGAATACCTATCTCAATAATCTTTGATCGATATTCCCAATTCACATCCAAGTTTTGGTAGTCATTTCAAGAAGCTTTGGGTTCCCAACCACACTTTGGTATGGTTTTCCACCCTCAAACAAATGGTATGTCAGAACAACCATACAGACTCTGGAAGACATGTTACTAGCCTGTGTAATTGATTTTGAAGGTAGTTGGAACCAGTATTTACCACTTATAGAGTTTGCATATAACAACAGTTTTCAGGCAAGCATTCAGATGGCTCTTTTCGAGGCTTTGTATGGTAGGAAGTGCAGATCCCCAGTAGGATGGTTTGAAATTGGGGAACAAAGTTGTTTGGAGCCGATCTGGTACAAGATGCAATGAAGAAAATGAATTTGATCAGAGAGAAGATGAAAACTACTCAAGTCGTAGAAAACTTATGTTGATCGTTGGAGAAAATATTTGGATTTTAGGTAGGAGACTCTGTGTTCTTGAATGTATCCCATTTTAAAAGAGTTATGATTTGGCAAAAGGGATAAGTTCAGCCTTAGGTATGTCGTGCCGTCAGATACTTCGTAGAGTTTGAAGGAGAGCATATGAACTAGTGCTTCCACCTGGCATGGATAAGATACATCTCATTTTTCATATATCTATCCTACGCAAGTACTTGTATGATCAATCTATGTTTAGAACCCCAAACATTTGATGTTCCTAAAGATCTATCCTATCAAGATCAGCTAGTAGCAATAGTGGACAAAGAGACGGAGAAGTTACGATCTAGATGGATTCTCTCAGTTAGGTGGTTTGGCAGCACCAAATGGACAAGAATCAACATGGAGCCAGAAGCAGCCATGAGAGAGCAATATCCCCAACTGTTCGCAGAAGAAGGTAGCTATATACTTTTAGGTATTTGATTCGAGGACGAATCATTTTTAAGGGAGGATGAATTGTAGTGGCTCAAATTTCATAGCTCAACTAAAGTTGTACTTGGTGACTTAGATAAAAAATTTTCCAAGCATTAGTGAAAATTTTGGATACGACTTAGAGACCATAAAGCATATTCGATAATGGGCCTAGCGGGTCTAGTACCAGCCTATTGGGCCAGGTCAAAATAAAGGCCAATTTCAAGAATAATGCTAGCTGTATTTTAACCAACCCAATTACGCTCAACAAGAATCTTAATTTTTGGCCCAAGTCCCCCTTTTTCTAGAAAAAACTATAACTTTCAAGAATTATTTTTTTCATTTATAAGAAACTAAAGACAAAATTGGAAACCACCCATTATTCCCCCCTTGGTCCAAATTCCATAGAGAGCATAGGTGAAGATTTTCATTTTTCTTGCCAAATTCCAAAGACAACTAAGAGAAATCCATCAAATCAAGTTTAGGAATGAGAAAATGAATCTGGGGACTCTATTAGTGAAGAAGGAACTTGATTCAAGGAAATGTTTTTGAGAGACCCCAAAAATTATTGAAACCCTAATATTGAGCTAAGTTGAGGTTTACGAGTTTGGATGTTGTGATGATGTTAGAAAGTTAGAGTTATGATGATTTGAATTTGTGAAGTCGGATGATCTGCTACCCCTATGCCCAGATTTTTCAGTTGCACAGCCCTATTCTTCAGTCCATAACTGTAAGAATCAAATAAACTAAATACATCAAATAATATTTGATTAAAATTTCAGCTTCAAATTCGTCCCCAATTAATTACAGTGAATTTTCAAAGTTAGATGTGAAGCAGTGAAGTTTCTGGTGATTAGTAAAATATAAGTTTCTGCTACCGCACTTGTACAACACCAAATCTAAGCGAGTAAAATTCATAGATACTAGATATTTTCAATGTTTAAGTAGATTTAGTATTCATGCATTACATATTCTTTCATGTCATATGTAAATATATGAGTTATAAGGAAGAAGACTAATGGTTACTTTGACTTTAGATCGACGTCAAGGTAATCGAAGGTCACCCACGTCGTGTACCGCCCGACTTGCCAAAGCACTATAAGTGGAGTACTTGTTTCCAGAATTTACCTATTTCAGTTATTTCTTAATGAGCTCAAAGTTTTCTTACTTACATACGATATTTAGTTCCTTAAATTTTCATGCTATTTAAAGGAAAGACATAATTTATTTTAGAGATTTGAGATTCTGCACACAAAGGATTTTGATAAGAATGTTTTCAAAAAACTTTTGAGGAATTATTAATTGATTTTAATACAGATGATTTTGTTTCGATCTTGGATTTGACGGATATTGGAATTGTCAGATATTGGAATTAACGGAGATAGACATGTAAACATGTAGATTCATGATTACGAGGACGACGATACATAACGCCCCTAGATCCTAGTTTCAGAGTCCGGATGATGCCATTGATTAGTATTCCTGGCTCTAGTTCAGTGGTTTAGGGAACGGTGATGCATAACGCCCCAAGACACTAGTTTAGGTGTATGGGGGGACGTCGATACGTAACGCACCCATGCATAAGGTTTTCTACAGTTTTTCAGATATCTCAGATATATGAGTTTCATAAATGATTTTTCACGAAAATTTTGAAAGGAAAATATCTGATTTATATTTTATTAGTTCAGAAAGTAGTTTTATATTATGGATATTTGATACAGAGTTATTAATATTTTTTTCTGATTTTATAACTCCACTCACTTAGTTCTTCAGGACTCACCTCCACACTCTCCAGTTTTGCAGGATATTTTAATTGGTGAGCCATTATCATCTTTTGGAGACATAGATCTGGGACAAGAGTACCACTGTTGTCACTAGTTGTGTTGGTCCATCATATCAGACCTACATTCGCATAGAATGTTGCCATTTTTGGGTTTCTTTTTTGTGTATGATAGTTGCATGATTTTTGATGTGTCTGAAAAGAGTTAACTAGATTTATGTATACTTTTCTTGTGATTCATGCATTAAGTCAGTTCTATGAATTGTTTGTGCGCGTATATTGATTTGGTGACTGGTTGTTAGGTTAAGAAGTGAGTTTTTCCTTAGTAACAGACATTGGCTAAGGTGAAAGTGAAATCTATTTCCTGCAAGTAACCTTCCCGGATTGAGGATATTACACGGGGGCTATTTCGGGGATGCTCTAGAGCTGAAATATTATTAAAAACAAAAGCAAAATATCAGACTAGTGGCTGTCAAATCTGGCCAAAGAGGGATAGGGCAGAAAAAAATTTCAAGGTCGATCTCGGTACTTAAACTGCTTCCGATGTGTGTGGGAAAACATTTCCTATAATTGGCATCAAAAGCGAGGTTGAAAAGTGTTCTTAACCCTTCTATTTTTAAATAAAAGTTTCTATTTTTAATGATTTATATGAGATAAAAATTATTGGTATGCATGTTGTGATGAGTAAGCACATTTTAATGTTCATGTGATGAATGTTTGTTTTAGATTCATCTGATGAATGTATAGCTTTGATCGTAATTTTTTCCGGCTCTTATTTTTATGTTAGTTTTGATTTTGAGAATGTAAGGCCATAAGGCTATTTGTTTTACAAGTGTTGTAAATTTAATTCCTATGTAAAACTTCCAAGTTGTAGCATTTTATGTATTTTGGAGTGCCGATATTGCCAAGGACTCAACATCCTTCCATTTAGCAAGATTTGAAGACCAAGGGATATCTTGGAAAATTTTGTACTAATTAGATTAGTATAGGAAAAATAAGAACCCGATGTAATTTTATTTTAGTTATATGAATGTTTATTTAGAAATGTTTGAATAACATGTCATATAGCTTACGGTGCATACTCTTTCATTTTCATATGCCATAACATGTAATAGATGCATGGCTATTTTAGTCATAAAATGTGATTTTATGAAATTTAAAAGAGTTAATTTGGAATATGATATGCATGGAAATAAATTAATAAGATTAATTGGTTCAATGTTTTAAAATTGGAAGTTCAAAATTTAATACACATGGGCTTTATAAGTGCTTTATGTTTTCCATTGGTATATCGGATGCAAACTTGGACGTAAATTCCATAACCGATTTCGAATGGACAGTAGTGTGATTTGCACTCGGGATATAATTCCACGTATCAATGGAATTTATAACGTATTTATATTAATTAAATAGTTTAATTAAAAATTGTCCATTTGATGAATTTTAAAATTTTAAACTTGTTAGAGAAGTAATATTTTAAGTGTTAAAATAAATTAGGTCACTAAACCAAACTTAATTAAATTAGTTTAATTAAGTAAAATGTTAGTTGAGAGTAATGAGAATTAGTGAATAAAATTTTAAGAGTAAAAATTGGTTAGATCACTAATTATGTAATAGTGTAAAATAGAATTATGTTTTAGCCGCTCATAAACTTATAGACACTAGTAAAATAAAATATCGGATATTTTAAGTAGAAACATTAAATTTAAAATAGTGAGTTGGAGAGGGATAGATGAAAATATATCCAGTGATCTATGTGTTAGTTGGAAAATGTGAGATTCAAAACGCGCATCGAGACGATTTTTTCGTCCCCCTACGGATGGTGTCTATTTTAGGTCAATATCAAGTTTGGATTCCGAGATGACAGCAACTCTAGATATATCTGGTGAACTGAACTACTCTACAGTGGCCCTTTAAGTTCAAGAGTTCTGAAACAACAGTTATGCTTACGGAGGAATGATAAAATGTTAATTGAAATTCCTTGATCAAATCAAACGGTGGTTGGTTAATATAAGAATACGAGTTATTTCCGTATATATTAATTAATTGAGATTGTCTCGATCTATAATGCAAATACTTGACCTACCCTACGGTGTCACTTATTTGTGGGATGATACATTTTCATGGTATAATAATTATTTTTAGGTTTCTGATTCATTTTACATGGTTCATGCATCATGTTTAATTCTATGCCAAAATTCATTTGATTATTTCAATATGCGATGAATGAAATTTTTAATGCATGTTTGTATTAAAATTTATCAGCCATTTCTCGATATTTCCATACTTGCTGACGAGAAATATACGAGAGAAAGTTACGTTAAAAGAAAAGTAACATGAAAAATGTCTTGGTCTTTTGAAGGCCTTAAATTTATCTTGAAGGATGAGTGTCCTCCAATGCCAAGCTGTATATGATACTTACCAAAGGTGGGTAGGACCAATGAAAAGGCCCACTGCTGCTTGTTAGCAGGGATTTCTGATGTTCTTGCTACTAAGCATGAACCAATGGCTATAACATCTATGATGAACCCAGTTACCTCAAGTTCTCCATCTCCATAGACTAAGAAACCATCTTTAGTTCATCTAAGATACTTAAGGATGTTCTTAACCGCAACCCAGTGACCATCACCTGGATCGGCCTGATAGCGACTACACGTGCTCAAAGCATACGAGACATCAGGTCGCGTACATATCATGGCATACATGATCGATCCGACTACAGAAGTGAACGGGATCCAACTCATGTTGTCTCTCTCATCTTGAGTTTTAGGACACATATCCTTAGATAGAATGACGCCATGTGACACTGGCAATAGTCCGCTCTTAGACTGATCCATGTTGAATCTCTTCAACACTTTCTCAATATACGAGCTTTGGGAGAGTCAAAACAGCTTTCTAGATCTATCCTGGTAGATCATTATTCCCAGAATAAAGGCTGCTTCTCCCTGATCTTTCATGGAGAATTTTAATGAAAGCCAAGCTTTCACCGATTGTAGCATGGGAATGTCATTGCCAATAAACAATACATAATCTAAGTAAAGGACAATGAATGTCAGTGCGCTCCCACTAATCTTCTTATATACACAAGGATCATCCTCGTTTTGAACAAAATCATATTCTTTTATGATCTCATCAAAACATTGGTTCCAATAACGCGATGCTTGCTTCAATCCATAAATGGATCGATTTAACTTGCAAACCTTGTTTGCATGTTTTGGTACGACAAAACCATCAGGCTGTTACATATAAACATCCTCAAAAAGGTTTCCGTTAATGAAAGCGGTTTTGACATCCATCTGCTATATTTCATAATCGAAATATGCAGCAATAACAAGCATTATCCGAATAGATTTAATCATGGCAACATATGAAAAAGTTTCGTCGTAATCGACAACATATCGTTGACGATACCCTTTCGCTACAAGCCTAGCTTTGTACGTTTGTATGTTGCCATCCATGTTAGTCTTCTTCTTGAAGAATTATTTACAACCAATACGTTTACGCCTTCTGGTGCATCAACCAGTGTCCAAACTTGGTTGGTGTAAATGGAATCCATTTCGGACTTCATGGCTTCTTACCATAAAATGGAATCGATACCTTGTATCGTTTCCTCATACGTAGCCGGCTCATTATCCTCAACAAGATTAATATCTACGTGAGGTGGGATCAGAAAACCATACCTCTCAGGTTGTTTTCTGACTCTCTCTGATCTACGCGGTTCTTGTGTATAGAAGTTTGTGGTACAGTCTCATCCCTGATGAACTGTTCGTGTTTCGTTTGGGAGTCGGTGCCATAAACAGTATCACTCCGATTTTCATCGAGGAAAACCGCATGTAGAGCAACAAATACATTGTTCTCTTGTGGGTGGTAGAAGTAAAATCCTTTGGTTTCCCTATGATAACCTACAAATAGGCACTTATCTGATTTGGGTTCAAGTTTTGTACCATCCTAACATTTAACGTATGCCCAGCATCCCCAAATCTTCAGGAATAAGAAACCCGGTTTCTTTCCTGTCAATATTTCATATCGAGTATGTTGAACAGACTTTGACGGAACCTTATTCAAAATAACTATTGCACTATTCAATGCATATACCCAGAAGGAAATTGGTAGCTCAGTAGATCTCATCATAGACCTTACCATGTCCAACAAAGTTCGGTTTCTCCGTTCGGACGAATCATTTAATTGAGGTGTTCCGGGAGGATTCCACTGTGAAAGAATACCATACTCTTTCAAGTAATCGAGAAACTCATTGCTTAAGTATTCTCCACCACGGTTCGACCGTAATGTTTTAATACTTTTGCCGGTCTGTTTTTCTACTTCGTGTAGAAACTCTTTGAATTTCTCAAAGGTTTCCGACTTGTGTCTCATAAGATACACATAACCATAACGTGATGTATCATCCGTAAAGGTTATGAATTATTCATATCCACCTCTAGCCTGGCTAGACATGGGCCCACATACGTCACTATAAACGAGGGCTAACAATTCGGTGGCACGTGCACATTTACCGCTAAAAGGTCTTTTAGGCATTTTGCCTAATAAATAATATTCGCAGACGTCATATGAATTTGGATCAAATCCGTCCAAGTATCCATTATTCGAAAGTGTGGATATACGAGTCTTGTTAATATGTCCCAGACGAAAATGCCACATATAAGTTTCATCTTTGTTACTTAATTTAAGCCTTTTGTTTATCATGTTATATGTTTGAGATTGATTTATATTAAAATATAAAGACCATTATTAACATCAGTACTGCATATCTCAAAATCATTTTTATAAACAAAACACCATGTGTTTATGAATACAAAAGTATACCCACATTAGGTCAAACAAGATACATATATAATATTTCTAGTCAAACTAGGTAAATAAAAGCAGTTTGATAAATTAAGTACAAGCACCGATGGCAGTTCCTAAATATAGTTCCCAACAGCCAAAACGGTGACTCTAGTCCCATTTCCAACTCGGAGGTCGATCTCTCCTGAAGCCAGTCTCCTACTAATCTGCAGATCCTGCACATCAGTACATATATGAGTTCCACAACCAGAATAAAAAATCCAATTTTTAAAACTAGAAGTAGACATGTTTATGTCAATAACAAACATACCTGAAGCCAGGCCTTGCCCACTTTCACTTCTTTCATGTGAGCCTTGTACTCACGGTAATCACACTTCTAGTGACCCCGTTTGCCACACTGTAGGCAGACATCTTGGGATTTGTCCTTTGCCTTCCCATAAGACTTTGATGATTTGGCCTTACCCTTTATTTTCATCTTCTTCTTCACACCTCCAGTAGCATTTGGCCAAGCCTTGGCAGACTGAGATGTCGAAGCGAAGTGCGCCTCGCGCTTCTTGCCCTTTAAAACCTCATGTTCTGCCTCTTTCAGCATTGCCATCAACTCTCCAATAGTATTTTCTTGGTTCATCATATTGTAGTTCATGATGAACCCGCCCCAGCTGTCAGACAGAGACTGTAAGATCAAATCAATAGAAGTCTCAGCCTCGAAGACTATGCCCAGCTGTCCCAGCTGTTCGATGTCAGTAATCATCTGCGACACATGGTGCTCGACAGATGTACCCTCTGATATACGAGAGAGAAAAAGCTCCTTCTGCAATTCGTACCTCTGCGCTCTAAGGTTAGATCGATGAAGGTCCTTCAATTTCAACATCATTTCATAGGGATCCAATCTCTTGTTTTGACAACGAAATTGTGGGGTCATTGCAGCAAGCATGAAGAATTGAGCAGTTGAGTTGTCATCGCTTTGAGTCTTCCAAAACAAAAGCTCAAGCGGCTGCTCAATTTCGGGCTTAGGCCCGAGAGGTCTCTCTATTGTATAGAGCATATTCTCAGCCCCCAGGACAATCTTGAGGTTCATATCCCAGTTAGGAAAGTTCACACCATTAAAGAAATTTTCGCCCATGATAATGTCTCTAACGTTGATCTTTCCGGCCATCTTAATTGCAATAGTCTAACTATTCAATTAACGATTTTGGGTACAGTCCAACTGTTACAAAAAAATAATAAAATATTAGTCCAACTAATATAAATATATAAAATGACGAAAATAATTTGAAAGCGTATTTGGCAAGTATTTGAACGAAATTGCAAATTCAATACTGGCCTCCCACTAATTTTCGGCGAGCCTCTAACCCTCTGTTGAGTACTCGGGAAACCTAGTTTCCTAGTGGGTTAGGATCCCGTTAAATAACACACAACCTTGGCTTTGGCCAACAAGCTGTATGATATTTAACTAGGTAGATCTCTACGATCAATTGGATCCCATCCAATTCCTAAATACGGTAGGTGGACCTCCAAGTCCGAAACATATATGCAATATATATGTTAATATATCCAATATATTTCCTAACCTTTTCCTCTGAATCAACTAAGCCTTGGCTTTGGCTCAACAAGCTTAATTATTCCAGTTAAGCGGGACCCATTGACAGTGGGAAAGCTTCGTAATCCATGTCGATGAACTAGATGTGACCATGACTTTGGCCAACAAGTCACAACCGCCCAAGACATGCGATATATAAAAAAGCCTTCGTGGTTTAAACACATCCGCGATGGACATTGATCTTGACTTTGGCCAACAAACCAATGCCAATCTTGGATCTTAAGAGAGAACCACTCAATGGAAGGAATTCGATTAATATTTGTTTGAGTGTTTTTCACGTAAATTGGCAACCAATTTATTATCTTTGATTAGGTCTTATTATACACCCTTAAGCATGCATTCTAAAAGCATAATAAGGCGAGAAATAAATAATAACGATATGCAGATGGATATTTAACAAATTGTTCCTAGAACAAATCTCTCTTTTCTTCTCCCCGGCTAGCACTATTCTAACTTCTACCCAATTACATAATACAATAAAGAAACCTCATTTACATTGAGGGGAATTGGTGAGAAGAGAAATACAAAGAGTCAAGAGATAAGGCTGGAAATGTAGGTCCAATTTAATAAATTCTAAATTTATTACAACAATTTCCAAAATTGCCCTCACCCTTCTAATATCCATCCGATATACATTATTCATACAATACATCCATGTATTCACACAAATCATGTTATTCAATCAATCTAATCCAATTAATTAATCTTTGAATTAATGATCATCCAATGTTCAAACAACGATTTGATTTACGCGAGTCCAACTCATTAAGAATAAGTACTCAAAGTGCATATTCATGAATTATATCGAACTACAATTTTAAATCCAATTTAATTTGTATTCAATACTAATTCTAATTTAATTCCAAATTAAATAATTATACTTATTTTAGTGCCTTTTAGACTTAGATTCTAAATCCAATCTTAATGGGTCTCAAAGCCCCAATTAACATCCAATGTCAATTTAATTAAAGTCCAATGGGCTTTTAATTAATTCTTAAGGCATGGGCTTTGGCTAATATTGATCAAACCCAAATGCCAAGGCCCAATTAAGGAATCACCCTATTTGCCAAAAAATCAATTTAGGCCTATTAGGCCCCATTAAATATTTAAAGGCCCAATTATTATATTTGGAATTTATGGAATGGATTAGGCCCAATTTGGATCCAATCCAATTGTCCTAAACCACTTGACCAACCAGCCCATTAAGCGCAAATACAACAATATTAGCCCAATTCAAAATTGAAGACAAATTTATTTAATTACAATATTCCAAATATCACATTATTTTAATTAAAGTGTAATTACCATAATTAATTAATTAATCCAATGTTTCCAAAACATCAATTAAACTAATAAATCATGCTTAAATAATCAACTTATGTCCAACACAAATTAAAGCAAAATCAATCAATTTCATGCTTCTTAACTCACAGTAATATGGCACAAAATATATCCAATTTTGATTTCAATCTAATTAAATCAACAATCAATATATATCATACATTTAAACACATCCAATGGTCTAAAATCAAAAATCACCATGATACTTCTATGGTTCATAGTCTCGGCCAAGCTAAGAAATTATGGAAAAAAATTATCCAATTCAATTTATCAAATTTTAAGATGCATAAATCCAATTCATCATCAACCAAGCTCAACCAAACAATCAATTTAAAGAAATCATGCTCAAAACATAAAAAAAAAAAAAAAAAAACCCAAATTAAAGTATATAAACCCTAAGTTCATTTCATGCATATAAAAGGCTCTTGATACCATTGTTTGGTTCCTAGAACATGCCAATGATCTTCTAATATGAAATTGGTGTGAATACTCAAAGAAGTTGCGAAAAAACTTACATTGATCGGTTTGCTTAGATGTAGAGATTTCATAACTTTTGTGTTTGAGAAGAGCTCCAAGCCTTTCCTTTGTGTTCCAACTCTAGGATTTGTTTCCCTAACACCTTGGTTGACTCCTTGTATGTGCTAGCAAGAAGAAATTTTGAAGAAAAATTTCTAAGAGAGGAAGAGATACATTCGGCAATTGGGAGGAGGGAGAGAGAGAAGTATTTTTTGTGTTGTGTTTGATTTTCAAAAAATCAATTACCAAATACCAAATCTCAAAGTTGGTATTAGTCATTCAAAATGAAATAAAATAATGCAAAGTGTGTTGAAATTGTTTAGATTGTTGAATAAGCAATCTAATGCTTACACTCCAATTTAACCACTTCCATCACAAGTCAAAAGTGTGATGTAAGTCAAATGGGTCCGAACACTTGTAAATTCCGAATTTAAGTTGAACAATCTCAACACACAACTTCGCTCGGGCTCGGGTTCGTTTAATTTCGAATTAACAAAATTACCGTTGCGACATAATTAAATCTAATTTAATTAAATAATTATGCATAGCAAAATTATTATTAAAGTCGCTTACGACTTAATTCTAAATTAATTCGTTTGCCCGAATTAAAATCCAATTTTAATCCGCTTTGAAATCTAATTTCAATAAATATATCGAATATATTATTTAATCGATTAATTCTAAATTAATCGTTCTCTCTCTTCTATTCGAATTTTATCCCAGATAAATTATTGCCGTAATTAATCCTAGATTAATTTTCTCTCTCTTCTAATTAGTCCCAGATTAATTCCGTTCGAGTCAAACTTCATCGGTGAATCTTTGGGAAGCGACCCATGAGATTCTTGGATATATTGGCAGTAAATCCGGTCGTCGGACTATCCGAACATGTGCGTACCTGGTACCACGTTCTTACCGATTTACAAGACATGGTTGGCTTCTAGCAAAGCACCGTACCTCCCAATTCTCCAGAAGTATTCTTTTAAGGAATACATAATCTATATCAGACATAATATACAATGTATTGCGTATTACGATCCAGCATCATATGTCAAATGCTAGGCCTGGGGCTGGAATTGTGTCTGCCCCGTACGAAGCATATGTCAGATCATTAGCAACTAGTCTCTTTAATCGGATAATCATGACCTTGTTATATTATCCCGATAGTTGCAATACAATAGAGTACCAGTTCTGTATCCATGCGTGATCATCATCTCCATATGACTGAAGTGATACTTCCATCTTGACAACACCCAATATACTACGATTCTCAATAAACCCACAAAATGTTAGACATTATGT
>SKCR01002539.1:0-27247 GCA_019454045.1 Zanthoxylum bungeanum
CTGAGAAAGTCAAGGCTACTTTGGCCTGAATGGTTGAGAAATGTGATCGAGAAGATGGCCTCTACCACCGCTTCTAATTGACAACACAATGAACCTTATCTCGGGTAGATCAGAAATCAGCGGCATCTCTTACTCACCCGTCAAGCAGCACGCGAGAGAGGCCGTGACAAGAACATACTAGCCTATGATGTCGCTTGGAGAGGCATTTACTATCTTAACCATCAGATTCATCGATGACAAGAGCTCAGACTTTTGAAACTCCCATCGTGATGCCCTAATGATCTTATTGTAAGTGGCCAATTTCATGATCAAACGAGTACTTGTAGACACCGGCTCTTTAGCCAACATAATTTTCACCACGGCTCTAACGGACATGGGTGTGGAATTAAACAAAATTAACCAGCGGTCAATAGTACTGATTGGTTTTATTGGAGAACATAAGTTTACTTTGGGACAAATCTCACTCTCAATATACGGGGGGGGGGGGGGGATGATCAACAAGGTGACAACATTCCTAATTCTAGATTGCCTTTTAGTCTACAATATGATCATGAGACGCATTTGGTTCCATGACATGAGGGCAGTCTTATCAACCTTCCATCAAATGCTCAAGTTCCCCACCAAGTGAGGCATACAAGAGATCAATATGCCTCAAGGAGTTGCAATCAGACGACCTTGAAGGCCAAGCTTGCTTTAGCATATCAATTACAGAACTGGCCTCGACAAGCCGAGTTTGATAATCCCAACATTGAAGAACTTGATGAGGTGTGGATCCAACCCAGTTGACAGACCACAATGCTCAGATTGGGGCCTAGCTTGAGCCTAGCTATGCACAGAGCTGAAGCTATGGACATTAGCTGATCAATTTCCTCATGGAGCGACACGATTGCTTCGCTTGGTCGCATGAAGACACGACCGAGATCGACCTAAAGATGATAACCCACGAACTCTACGTGGACCCAGACTACCCTCCAATAAAATAGAAGAGAAGGAAATTTACTACAGAGAAGAATCGAATGATCGATGAAGAAGTTTAAAAGCTTTTAAAGAATTGAGTTATTAAAGAGGTTCAGTATCCTGAGTGGCTAGCCAATATTGTGGTGGTTCCGAAGAAAAATGGAAAATGGCGAGTCTGCATCGATTTCACAAATCTGAACAAGGCATGTCCAAAAGATTCATTCCTCTTGCCCATATTGATTCGATGGATGATGCTACAACATGGCATGAGTTATTGAGCTTCATGGACGCCTACCCAAGCCACAACTAGATCCTCATGCACCCAAATGACCAGAAGAAGACGTCCATCATCACCAACATGGGAATCTATTACTATAAAGTGATGCATTTTAGATACATACCAACACCTTATCAACAAGATATTCTCCCAGCATAAAGAGAAGACAATGAAGGTGTATTTTGATGACATGTTGGTGAAGTCATTAAGGGCCGAGCAACACCTAAAGCATTTGGGATAAACATTTGAAATTATAAAGAAGTATGGCATGAAGCTAAATCCCACCAAGTGTACTTTTGGTGTGTCGTCAGTCAAGTTCCTAGGCTACATTGTCACTCAACGAGGAATAGAGGCTAACCTGGATCAGATCAAGTCAATCCTAACATTCCTTCCCCCACATACCCTGAAGACATCATGCGACTGGCTAGTAGAGTGGCCACTCTGAACAGATTTATCTCGAAGTCTACTGACAAATGTTTCTTATTCTTCTTCATTCTTAAAAAAAAAGGATTTCAAATGGACCTCATTATGCGAGGGAGCCTTGGAACAACTCAAGAAATACTTAACCACTCCGCCACTCCTCTCCAAGCCTTTCGACGGGGAACAACTCTACATCTACTTAGGTGTGTTCGAGCGCTCAGTTAACATAGTCCGAGTACGATAAGACAATGAGACACAACTTTGAGTCTACTATGTGAGTAAGGCCTTGCTTGATGTAGAGACACACTACCCACAAATGGAGAAACTAGTACCGATCTTAATAACAGTGGCTCAGAAGCTACGACCATACTTCCAAAGGCATCAAACCATAGTCTACACCACATATACTATGAGGATTATACTCCACAAAGCTGAGCTGAATTGGAGAAACACGATATAACTTACCAGCCTCAAACCGCAATCAAGTCTCATGCATTAGTAGACTTCGTGATTGACTTTCCCCCCAATATACAAGCCCAGATTGATATGGAGGTCCAATGTTTCCAACTGACAGTAACGTGGAAACTTGCAGTGGATGGTCATGCAATAAAAAAAAGGGTACATACTTGGACTCGTACTCACCACACCCGAAGGAGTCACGCTGTAATAGACAGTGAAGTGTGTCTTCAAAGTCATAAATAATGAAGCTGAGTACGATACACTAATTACTGGACTAACATTGGCCAATGACCTTGGAGTCAGGAAGATCGAGGTCCATTTAAACTTCCACTATAAAAGAAGAATGAGCTCTAAGCGACATTCGAGGAGTTTACAATCTCACAGGTTCCTAGAATCGAGAACTCTCATGCAGACGCCCTAGCCAATTTTGGTTCGACTATGCAAGGGGACAAATCACAATATATTCCAGTGATTTATTTGCAGTGGCCAACCATCTGGAAAGAGGATTCCAAAGTTGTTGCCTCGAACAGATCGGCTGACTTTTGGATGACTCCACTAATCAAGTATTTGAAAGATGAAACACTCCCACATGACAAGGTCGAAGCTCGGAAGATCCAACATCAAGTTGCAAGGTTTACTTTGTATGATGACTAACTTCTGAAGAGATCATACTCTGGGCCCTATCTCAAGTGTGTTACCCCGAGGAAGTGCAATACGTGCTAGATGAGTTGTACGAATAAAAATATGGAAACCATTATGTAGGAAGGAGTTTGGCATGTCGAGACCACATAACATGATTTTATCTGCCTTCTATGTGAGCCGATGCAGCAGACTTTGCTCGTAGATATGACAAATGTCAGAGGTTCGCTCTAATCTTGCACTGGCCACCAGAGAGACTCAATCCTATTATATCCCATTGGCCATTCATGAAGCGGGGTATAGATATCGTAGGCAAGCTCCAAACAGCCTTAGGCCAACGAGTCTACATGCTTGCACTCACAGATTATTACTCAAAGTGGATTGAAGCAGAAGTTTTTGCCTGAATACGGGACCAATAATTCCAGACCTTTGTCTGGAAGAACATTATATGTTGATTCAGGCTACCAAGAGAAACACTAGCTGATAATGGCTTCCAATTCATCAGCCACTGCTTCAAAAACTTTTGCAGAAATTAGGGATTCAAGCTCAGCTTCTCGACTCCATGCTTCTCACAAGCTAACAAACAGATTGTCTTCCAACAAGACCATCCTCAACTCTCTGAATAAGTGAATGGAGAAAGCTTAAAGGGCATGGGCAGATGTGCTTCATGGAGTATCATGGTTTTATCAAATGACGATTCTCTCATTGACTGGTGAGACTCCCTTCATATTGGCATTTGGAACTGAAGTAGTCATTCCTGCTAAAGAAAGCATTCCGTCCCTATGCTACTAGTGGCTCGAAGAGGAATCCAACAGACAGCTCATTAATCATAGACTCGACACCATCATCGAGTTAAAGGAGCATGCTTTGATATGAATTGCTTCCCACCAGCAAAAGATGGCCAAACACTTCAATAAGAATGTCAGATGTCAAACTTTCAAAGAATGAGAGTGAGTTCTACGTAAGGTATTTCAGAACACTAAGGAGATTGGAGATGAGAAGCTTGGGCCCACATGGGAAGACCCGTACGTAATTGAAAATTCATTGGGAAAAAAATTACAAGTTGAGAACAGTGTCTGGAAAGCCCATCCAAAATAGCTGGAATACCGTGCATCTCAAGTGATTCTACATGTAGACCTAACAGACTAATCATAGATTAGCCACTCGACAAGTGACTTTCATGGAGCGGGAGCGGGGCCAATTTCTCATACTTGCTCAGTGTGCCCCCTTTCGTCGAGTTTTGAAAAATACAAACATCTCAGAGATAGATGGAGTGGTAGGAATTTATTGAACAAACCACACTCTACTCTCTGACTAGGGGATAAAAGACTAATACTTGTGGAATTTTACTTAGAATTTTTCAAAGCTTTTGTTGTTTTCAGACTCAAAAATTAGGGACAATTCCTATAATATAATAAAGTTATTCAAGTATATCTGTCTCATATGAAAAATTAAGGGACTAAGATCTATGAATCACGTATGCCCAGGTATCGAAACAACTAGCTCGTGCACTAAGACTTACTCATAGCCCAAGTCTTAAGTCGACAATGCTACCAAGGCCTCAAAATTTTGTTTCCATCCGAAGCCTAAGTCAACGTTGATTCCAAACAACAAAGACTCATCTTATCTAAGCCCTAATCATATGTTGACATCAAGGCCATACGACCAAGATTAGTTATAGAATCGCCATCAAGTTCAGACGACACGGACCTAACATGTGTAAACTATGGTCTCAAGATAGCATCAAGTTCAAGGACTCTTACCAACTTCAAGTGAAGTTGAGTTTTGTATTTCATCCATAAGTTACAGTAAGAAACATTCACAAAGCTAAGAAGATAAAAAATAATTGAAAAAAAATTCGTCATTTCGTACGTTATGTTTTTACAAAGTTCAAAGGAAGACTAATTATAAGAAATTATAAAGAAAAGAGAATAAAATCAGTCTTCAGCACTTCGCCAGCATGAGTGTCTTGCTCATCGATGACTGAAACATCATTAGCGTCTTCAACACCCAATTCATGAGCATCTCCAACCGTTACGTATTCTTCAGTCTCCATGGCATTCTCCTCAATAACAAGAAAAACCTTTTCCATCCCAGCAGACTTCTCATCAGTCGTTGCCTCCTCTAATTTACTCTCTTCACCCATTGGAGCGATCTCATTGTCCTCTTCATCTTCTTCATCCGATGAAGTGAGTCTGGCTTCAAACCTGGCATGTTCCTTGATCCGCTTATCAGGAGTCCAAGTCTTGTGATCACCGGTCAGATATTGCTACATCAAGCTTCACATTTCCTTCAACATGGCTTTATAGGTGACTCCCTACAGCCGCTCCTTTAGTTCATCTTTCTTTTTCTTAAAGAACCTCATACTTTCTTTTAAGGCCTCATTTTCGGCCTCAGACACCTTCCGCTCCAGCTTTAATATTACCCTCAACCTTCTTCTCGGCCTTCCTCACTCTCTTTTCAGAGGCCTCAAACACCGCCCTCAGCTCAGTACTCTCATTGCTGATGGCTGTATTAGACTTCTCAAGGTCTCTTATCATTTTCTGACTTAACTCGACATAGTCCTACTGGAATATGTTGAATTCCAATGTCTGAGAAGGTAGCTAAGTTAATGCTCATTCGATGAGATCAAAGATAGAAAACCAATAATAATGAGTTTTTACCTTATGGATAAAAGTCACGCCCTTTTTGGCGGCCTCTAGGGCGCCCAACTCAGCCATGCGATGCTCGTCCTCTTCAAGGAGAATCCCTTTGACAAATTTTGAGAGGCTGGAGGATTAGAGATGGCGGTTGTCTCATGAGAAATTTTAATTATCACATTCTTCAGATCTTCATCTGGTTCGGCGATGCCTTTCCACTTCTTCGAATTCACTGCTAGCTCAGTCAACTATTTATGAGGAGCAGAGGGAGTTTAGTCGAAGTTACTCCCTTGGGCGCAGTAACCTCTGTTTCCAAGGGTTCAAGCATTTTCTTCTTTGGGCTTCTTGTTATTTCTTTTGACCTTCATTTCTTCGAAATATTGGAGTTTGAAATGACCCGATATAATCTCGACTGCGCATAAAATTTCCTCGTGTATTAGTGGCTTTAAAAATAGAAGCCTCCCAAAGAGTAGTAGACACGTCCAAGTGCCCACCACTACTACCAAAATTAGTCTACTAAGGGCTAAATGGGTACTACCTTCATTATCAAAAATCTTCTTCCACGGTGATGTTAGTATAAGTCTTCTCTCCTCTAGAACGTACCTCCAATTCCTTTCAGGAGATGTATTTCGTGTTTGAGACGACGCTGCGGGTGGTGTCAAATGTTCGATTGCAGAGTAGACCGGCAGAATAAAGAGAAATGAGCTCTAGTCAACAAAAGTAATTACTAAGGATAACGAAGGAAAACAATCATTCGACGAAATCCAATGGTTCAAATTTTACTCTAAAAAATATTCCTACAAATATTATATTTTAAATATTTCTCAACAATTAACATTTCATCCATTAACTAACATAATATTTACATTAAAATATTTTTCTATTCTAAGTTTCATTATTAAAGATGCATTAATAAAATATTTTTCATTTGTTATTAGAAAGTAAAAGCCAACTTTAAATGAAAATTTCAAAAAATAAACAAAAGAAAAATACATAATAATTATTCGAATTGTAATATTCCTCCCATAAAATGATCAACAATGCATTCGTAGTTGAGTGTGAATATTTTTATCCTTGATTTTCCTATGTCGAGCTATAAAATCTTGAAATCGAATATCTTCATTTATCATCATCTCGACTTCTGAATTTGGTGCTTTCATATATTCCGTAACAGGGACATCACCATCACGCTCATCATCGATTATCATGTTGTGCATAATAATACATGCAATCATTATATCGTGTAATATATCTTTATGTCAAAAACGTGTCGGTCTTGCTATAATTGCAAATTGGAGAATTCCAAATGTACGTTCTACGTCTTTTTTATATGCTTCTATTTTATTGCAAAATATTTTTTCCTCATACCAACATGTGCATGAATAGTTTGTACTAGTGTTGACCATTTTGGGTATAGCTAAATAATAAACCATATTATATTCTTTTCCTTTCGTTTTTTTGGCCAATATTTCGGTGATATTGAAAGATCTGAAAATGATCTCCCAGACTACTAAAAACGTATCTTGTATCAAGCATTTTTTGTTGTATTTACTTTAACTTTAAGTGTTCCCAAATTAATAAATTAAGTTTAAAATAAATATTTATTTTCATTATTTTTTTATTACTTTTTTATAACAAAAATAAATAAAACAGATTATTAAAATAACATGCGGGAATTATGATCTAAAAATATATTTGAAGTCCAATTCTAAAAATAAAGAATAAAAAAATTCTGAACACTAAAAATTTCAGTGTTAAAATAATTAATGTGTTTCAAAAATATATATAATGGTGGAATGGAGATAAATAAAATAAGGATATAATATAGTGAAAGTCAACTTTTCACTATACTTTAATAAGGATGACAAAAAAGTCCGGGCCCGGGGGTAAAAAAACCATGCACATTAAGCCCGGGCCTGGGCTTAAGAAATATTATTTTTATTTATATTTATATAATAAATTTATATATATAAATATTTATATAATAAATTAAAAATATATTTAATTTTTTTATTAATAAAAACCGAACCGGATAAAGCCTGGCTCGAGTCGGGCCGGGTTTTTCCCTGACTAGGGGAAAAAAAATTCTTACCGGATTCAACCGGGCTTATCAAAACCAGACCCGGCCCGACCCATTACCACTCTTATACTTTAAATTAAATATAAAGAATTATAGAAATACATGAGAAAGAGAGAGTTGAAAAAGTTAAGTGGGGTTTTAAAATTGGACTTAAATAAAGTTTAGATTAAGAAAAATAATTTAGTGGATAATTTTGTTAATGGCTTTTGTTCATTCAACCTAACGCGCATGGTACCAGCAAATTAGTTTAAAACATGTTTCAATTAGCACGTGATCACTATGTTCATCAATCTTGTTGTGTCGATTCAGTGAAGATGAGAACAGATTAAGGGATTAATAACATCTCACAACATTATTATTATTTTAGGGAAATCCCTAAAAAAAACCCAAAATCATTAGGTCTTTTTCAATTTTAGGCCCAACATAAATAAATTTCACATTTAGTCTATTCACCACATGAACACACACACACACATATATAAAATCAAATAATATAATTATAAGTTCGTCAAAGATAGAAAATGTAGAATTTTTTTTTTTTTTTTTTTGAAATCTTTGGAAACTACTCTACTACCAAATCACCTAATCTAGGCTTAAGCGGAGCAGGTAAAATCTTCGACTGTCCAGGCTTTTACAAGAAACGTATTGCCTGGATTCGAACCCAAAATCTAAAATGAGGTTATAAATCCTACACCCCCAAGCCACTCCCATTATTATCAATATCTTATCATATTTACGAGGCACTCAAACATTCATTCTGAGAGCCTTTAGCTACTCTCTTTGATTCGATTCTAGCAGAATATGTAAATTATTCCTTCCCCTTGACAAAATCCCCCATTGTCCCATGGGTAATTCCGAAAATGCCATCCCTTTGTCAAAAATTACTTCCCCAATTATTATAACTCACTTTACCAATATATATATAAATATATACTAATTATAACTTGATGAGTGGAAAATATATCAATATTTACAGCCTCTTTTACCTAATATTTTGTTTAGTTTCTCAGGTTTGATTAACGTTTTGATATGTTTTGTAGATAAATAAAGTATCGGGACTTAATGGAATCAACTCGAGGCTAAAACGATGAAATCCGGAGCAAAAAAAATGGCGAAAACGGAAATTTACTATACGCCACGAAGTGCAGTCCTAAATTCCAATTTTGCGCAAGTTTGGTATTTTGGCCATAAATGTTTATCCGATATCCGATTGAGCTGATTCAAGTTCCAGATTAAAGAAGACACAAAGATGCTTGGATTAGGTGTCATGTTTTGTGGAGCAATTGGTGGAAGCCCTTAGATTTTCCTATAAATACCAAGCTAAACTTTGTAAATTTTTCATGCTTTCTTTGGAGGAATTTTTCCATGAAAACCTAAAGGAAAGTGTCTTGTATATTTATTTAAGTTTTCTTGTATTTTCTTTTTATTTAATTAATAAAATTTTATGTGTTTTCTTTTACAGCATGAGCAGGTAATCTCATTTTGATGGGGTGAAAATGTGAGACTTTTAATATAATATATTAGATTAATCTCCCGTATTTTAATTAAAATTTGGATTAATTAGTTACCGCCTATATGGCCGGTTTAGGTGACAACCTTATTTACCGCCTATATGGTCGGTTTTTCATTTCAAACGTAGTTTCCGCCTATATGGTCAGTTTAGGTAATAACCTTGTTACCGCCTATATGGTCGGTTGGATTTAATTGAGACAAATGAAATTACCGCCTTTATAGTCTGGTTAATTAATCGGTAAACATTGAGAATAAGAGAGATTTCTAATTTTGAAATATTAAAAGTGGATCATCTAACCCCAACATTTTCTTTTATTATACTTTTACATTTTTAATTTCCAGCATTTACTTTATTTAATTTCCAGCATTTACTTTATGTCTTTTATTTTATTTAATCTTTTATTAGCCTTAGATATGTGTCGTAACTAAGTCCGTTATCTGGGGTTGTGATGAATTCCAATATTACAGGGTTATAAGGGGTTATTTTATAGTTTGGGTAATATAAAAATTTACTTATTAAGTCTTAAACTTAATGCTTCTTGTTAACTGGCCATTAATAAGATTGATCTGGTAAACTTAAAATAAACTTGACAAAGGAATTTTAGGGTTCAGCCTTAGACTTAATAGCCCACGATCTTCCTTGATGATAGATAAGCCTTTAATAGATTTCCTTACAGGATAAACATATACCTGTCTGGCGGGGATAACCACAATTGTAACATAATCTTAATGAATTCAGGTAACGTGGTTGACATAGACATATGATTAATTGGGTTACACTGGGTATTTGCATCCGACCATCGACAAAGGCTTTTGCAGAATTTCGTGTTTCAGGCTAGTAAACCAATATATTACACAAACAAAAATAACCACTTCATCTTTTAAAAGATATTGGAAAGATTCACAACCCTAGATAGTTTCATAATATTGAATTTCCCTAAACCTACTTTCGCGCCATTTTATTTACTTGTTTTTAAATTTAAAATCACCATCCAATAAATCAATCTATTAGATACTCGTAAACATTGACTTCATAAATTAATAGCTTAGGTATTAAGTCCTCGTAGGATCGATATTTTTTATACTACTTGAACGATACATGCGCTTGTGTTATACGCGTGTGACAACGCCGGTCAAGTTTTTGGCGTCGTTGCCGGGGACTTATTTATCTTTCACTATTAGTTTTGGGGTTAGATACGTTACTTGTATCTGATTTCTTTTTACTTATTATTTTTGTTTTCTTGTGGTTCAGGTTCTCAAACATTACATGAGACAAACCGGAAGCTTTGAACTCTGACCGCTTGACCCAGAAATTGAAAGAACCATCAGACAGTTGAGAAGGGAAATGCGAGAAGGCCAAGAAGAAATTGTCAACATGGAACCTGAACCTTTAGAAGTTGCACCACCAATTCCCATTCGTGATAGAAATATTCCGGTGGTTGACGGCTTCATTTCCTGTATTGTACTTCCTCCCTTACCAGCAAATGCGTGTGACATCAAAACATGCAGTCATATGATACAGCAGTCAGTTCAGTTTGGGGGGAATGCAACTGAAGATCCTAATGCCCACATCAGCAACTTCCTGGAAGTTTGTGGCACTTTCAATTACAACCGAACAGCTGAAGAAGCAATGAAACTGCGTGTTTTTTCATACTCATTGAAAGACAGAGCAAAAGCTTGGCTACATTCATTACCAGCAGGTTCCATCACAACTTGGAACACTCTAGCCACCAAACTCCTTGCAAAGTACTTTCCACCAGCCAAAATAGCAAAGTTGAGGAATGACATCACATCCTTTGTGCAACAAGATTCAGAATCCCTCTGCGAAGCTTGGGAAATATTCAAGGATTTTCTCCGGAAATGTCCTCACCATGAGATGGCAAAGTGGCTACAAGTCCAAACCTTATACAATGGACTTTCTGGAATAATGAGAACCACAATTGATGCTGCTGCTGGAGGAGCTTTAATGGTAAAAGGAGAAGATCAAGCTTGTGACCTAAGTGAAGAAATGGCCAACAACAACTCCTTGTGGCCAACAAAAAGGAGCTTGATCCAACGAATTGCTGGAATTTATGAAATTGGAGCAAACACCGCAGTGAATGCCAAGCTGGATCAAATATGCAAATTCTTGGAAACTCTCGACATGGAAGGTAATATTGGATCCACAACTTCACCATATGGAGGAGCTCCAGAACCAAACCAACATAAAGAAACGGTGAATTACGTCAACAATTTCAATAGACAGGGGAACAATCCATATTCCAACACCTACAACCCATGGTGGAGGAATCATCCCAATTTCGCATGGAGCAACAATTCAGGGCAAATGAACAACCCACCACCCGGATTCCAATGGCAAAACAAAGGCCAGAAGCATGCAAATGAAACAAGAATAGCAGAAGTGCTGACCCATTTGAAAAAGATAGAAGAAAAACACTACTCTCAAGCAGCTAGGTATGATGCTTTGTTTCAATCCCATGCAGCATTAATTCAAAGTCAATATGCTTTTATTAAAGCACTGGAGAATCAATTGGACAACTAGCCAATGCTCAGAGTTACAGACCGCCAGGTAACCTTCCTAATAACACAGAACCAAATCCAAGGAACATGGGGAAGGAGCAATGTAATGCCATCATGTTAAAAAGCGGTACTGAAATCAATAAAAATGTTGGAGTCAAGGCAACTGCTGAGGAAGTTCCAAAAGAAAACAGCGAAGTAGTTCCACAGATGGAGGAAAAAGAAGCAAATGAAAAAGATCAAAACAATTTACCTCCACATTTTCCACAATGTCTCCAGAAGAATAAACTAGACAAACGGTTTTCTTGGTTTATGAAGATCTTCAAAAAGCTGCATATCAACATTCCATTTGCAGAAGCTTTGGAAAAAATGTCCAGCCATGTCAAATTCATGAAAGACATTCTTTCACGAAAATGGAGATTATGAGATAGTAGCATTACCAGAAGAATGTAGCGCCATCATTCAAAGGAAACTTCCCCCAAAGTTGAAAGATCCTAGCAGTTTCATTGTTCTTTGCACCATAGGAGAACATGACTTCGGTAAGGCTTTGTGTGATTTAGGTGCAAGTGTTAACTTGATGCATTTTTCTATTTATATGAAACTGCAGATTGGAGAAACAATGCCCACCTCAGTATCTCTACAACTTGCTGGTAGAACGCTCGTATTTCCGAGAGATATAGTTGAAGATGTGCTGGTCAAAGTTGACAAACTCATTTTCCCAGCAGATTGTATTGTCCTTGATATGGAGGAAGACGAAGTCGTTCCGATCATCATCGGGAGACCATTCTTGGCTACAGGTCGAACCATTATTGATGTACAAAAAAAGAGAACTAATCATGGGGGTACATGACTGGTGGGTGGTAAATGTATCACTATTTCCCACTCATCTGACCTAATATTTTGTATAGTTTCTTGAGTTTTGTGAATATTTTGATGTGTTTTGTGTTATTTTGTAGATAAATAAAGTTTTAGGACTCTCTGGAGGTGATTTGGGACCAAAATAGTGAAAAAGGACACAAAATGGCAAAATTATAAATTGGCGCGTCGTGACGCGCAGGCTGCGTTGCGACGCCTAACATGCGCCGCTCCATGCTAACGTGCACCGGGTCCACATGTCATAATCTGAGAAGTTTGACTTTGCTAACGTGCACCGTTCCACGTGTCACCATCACAACCGATCTGCTAACGTGCGCCGTGCCATGTGTCATCATCCTATGGTGCCGACAATCGCCATCGCCACCTATCGCCACATGTCACTCCACGTGTCAGCCATGTCATCATCCACATCACCAGTTGATCGAGTCAACGTGCCACGTCACCGCCACGCCATCATCAGCCAATCACAGCGTGCCACATGTCGCAATCCTACGGTTCCGACAATCACTTTCGCCATGTGTTTCCACGTCAGCATAATTATTGAGTTAATCATCCGTAATTGCCATGTCAGCAGATAAGAATCTAAGCCGACGAATCAGAGAGTGACAAGTCAGCGCGTTGCGACGCAAGAAGAAACTTGCGCGTAGCGACGCGAGGGGGTTACCGAGGCCTATAAATTGAGCTCGAAATTTCAGTTTCAGATGTACATTCCTCTCTGAATTCTCTGATGTAAATATGGAGTTTTCTACCTAGTTTCTTTTTAATTTCAGTTTTGTAATTAATTTTAATTACGTTCTGTAATCGTAATTTACTTTTGTAATAGTAATAGTAATTTACCTTTTTTTAATTTTTCAGTTTTTACTATTCAACCATGAGGAGGTAACTTCCCCCTGCTAGGGTGAAAGGTAATTCTTTTACTATTGCTATTTAGATTAATCTCCCTTAATTATAATATATTCACTATTTAAAATTTGACTTAATAAGTATACCGCTATATTTGTCGATTGGTAATTCAATTTAAACTGGTTTAAACCTGACTAAGCAAGGATACCGTAAGATTGGTCGGTTGGTAATTAAATTTTATTACCGCCCATATGGCAGGTTTATTTTGGTTTCGCCTTTATGGCTGGTTTTTGGACTAAATTTGACTTAATCAAGTTACCGCCTATATGGCTGGTTGGCAAAATTATCACAAGTTAATATATTATATTAAGGATATATCTAAATGGTAAATAGTAAAAGTAGATCCTTTTACCTTAGCATTTTATTTAATTGTAAATTTACTTTTTAGCATTTTCTTTTATTGTAATTTTCTTCATTTACTTTTCAGTATTTTACTTCATGTCTTTTATTTTTAAGTTTTTACTCGCCCTAATTATGTGTCATAACTAAGTAGTTATCTAGGGTTGTGATGAATTCTAATATCACCGGTTTATAAGGGATTATTTTGTAGTTTGGGTAATTTAAAAGTTTACTTATTAAGTCTTAAGCTTAATGCGTCTTGTTAATTGGCCACTGATAAGATTGATCTGGTAAATCTAAAATAAACTTGACAAAGGAATTTTAGGTTCAGCCTTAGACTTAATAGCCCACGATCTTCCTTGAGGATAGATAACCCTTTAATAGATTTCCTTACATGATAGACATATACCTGTCGGGCGGGGGTAGCCATAATTGGAACTTAAACTTAATGAATCCAGGTAATTTGGTTGACATAGACATATGGTTCAATTGGGTTAAACTGGGTATTTGCGTCTGACCATCGACAGAGGCTTTCGAATAATTTCGTGTTCCAGGTTAGTAAACCGATATATTACACAAAAATGAAATAACCACTTCATCTTTAAAATGATATTGGAAGAAATCACAACCCTGAATAGTTTTATAAATTTGAATTTTCCTCAACATACTTTTGCGCAATTTTATTTACTTATTTTTAAATTTAAAATCATCACTATTCCCAATCAATCAATCAAACTATTAGATACTAGTAATCATTTGACCTCATAAAATTAATAGATTAGGTATTAAGTCCTCGTGGGATCGATACTTTTTATACTACTTGAACGATACGTGCGCTTGCGTTATACGCGTGTGATTACGCTGGTCAAGGACCAAGAAGTAACATTAAATGTTTTCAAAGCCATGAATTTCCCGAATGACGAGAATGAGGAATGTTTCAGTCTTGATGTGATAAATAGTACCGTCCAGACTTGCGTTGCAATACAAAGTTCTACTGACAAACTTAAAGCATGTCAATTGCAAGTGGAGCCTAAAGATAAAGTGTACTGCACACTGAAGAAGCCAAGTCTTGCCCTACAAGCAACAGAAGAGAAATAGTTCCACCAGTTCAACGAATTGGAGGAATTTCACATTCAGCCTTTTGAGAATGTGAAATTGTACAAATAAAAGACATGATGAGAAGTTAGTGCGCATACAACTGGAACCAGTGCAGAAGGTACTGTTAAACAAATCTAGGGTGAAACTCTTCCCATGGAAGCCAAAATCAAAGTGGTCAGGTCCATTCCTAATCACCAAGGTTTTACCAGATAGAGCCGTTGAGTTACATGATCTTGATTCCAACAAAACATTCAAGGTTAAAAACAAGCGTGTCAAACACTACTGGGGAGAATCAATTGATCGACAAAAAGAAAGTGTCACACTTCAGATCCAGCCTAATGTTCGAGCAGTCATGTCTAGCTGACGACGTTAAACTAGCGCTAGCTGGGAGGCAACCCATGCAAATTGTGTATATATTGTGATCTGGTGTGTTTTATTTTTGTGTGTTTAATTTTTGTAGGAAAAGTCAGATTTCAGGATGGAAGAAGTTCTCGCAAATCTTCACAAGAAAATTCCTCCTCTCCCTCGAAATTCTCTGATGAAAGTCTACTAAGCTCGCTTGGAACGGATGAGACTACTGATGATCAAGTGTATTCCTATCGATATTCGTTGGATTATTGAAGCACGTGTCTGATTGGCAGGTGAGTCTTCTGACTCTTTTATTTCACATCTGCCTGGTTTAGGAAGAAGCACAGTTTCTAAAAAGAGAAGAGCTAAAAGAATGGGTGTTTGCTACAAATGTGCTCGTATGTTTTGTAATACTCTTTGTCGTTCTTTAGGAATGATGTCTGATAACCGTGAAGATACGATTAATTCCATTAGGGATGACTTGAGTAAGGAGTCTTTGGATGACATATCTAAAACTCTTGAGACACATCCCAGTGGATGTGTATATCACGAAATTCACATATTATATACACAATTCCGAAAAGAAAGACAACAATATTGTCTCGGGAATCTGACTAAAAAAGACCATGTTTGCCAATTTATAAGAAAATCAGTTGGGAAGCTTGTCCCTGACGCATACACGTTAATCAAGCTGTTACTTTCTTGTAAATATTATATCTTTTTGTCTTTTCCTAATAATTGTGATTTGTTTTGTTATTTTCTATTATTTTCTCCGACAGGATCCAGACCTTTTTTACTATCACGATTTATTTTACTGATTAACTAATAATTGTCATTTGGCAGGTACTAGGGGTGGGCGCGGTTCGGTTTGGTTCGGTTTTTGCTAAAAACCGAACCAAACCATATTTTACGGTTCGGATTTTTTACCTCTCAAACCAAACCATTAAATAACGGTTTGGTTCAGATTGAAAAAATTTTAAACCAGCGGTTTACGGATGGTTCGGTTCGGTTTACGGATTATTATATTTAAAACAAATTTTCATCCACTTAAGTGAAAAAAAAAAAACTAGTCTATCTAACAAATAGTATGAAGTGCTAGGGTGTAAGCTGTGACTCCAGGGAACACATGCACTCCATAAAGGATTGAAAAATGAGGCACAATTAATTCTTGTATTTTTTAAAAATTACATTGAATAATGATGCTACCATCATTCTAATTAAGAGATAAATCCAACATCTTACTTTCAAGAATAATGATGCTACCATAAAACAAAAAATTTAAGAATTAAAGTATTAACAAATAAATTGAAGAATAAAAGTATTAACAAAAAAATAGATTTAAGAAAAAAATTAAGAATAAAAGTATTAACATACTAATAAAAAGAAAACATAGAATAAAATTAAAAGAAAAATATAATTTTTTTAATTATAACGGTTCGGTTCGGTTTAACAGGTGCGGTTCGGATTAGCTCCTGAACCAAACCGTAAACCGTTTGGGGTGGGCCAATCCGAACCGCAAACCGAACCGTTAGAAAAAAAACCGTAAATTCGGTCCGGTTGGTTCGGTTTACGGTTTGGTTTGGTTCGGTCTGTTTTTTTGCCCACCCCTAGCAGGTACTAGTGCTATTATTTTTACTCACCCTTTTCAGGTATTATAAATTCAACTCATCATTGCACTTTTGAAGACATCCAGATAAAAATGGAAGCTGCTTCAAGAAGACGAGTTGAAAATATTTGTATGTTTTGTGGTACTAGTGTTAGTGTTAAACCAGAATATGTAACAGCAGCACATGAATTGGGTCGAGTCATTGCTGCAAGGAATATGTACTTAGTATATGGCGGTGGCAATCTTGGACTTATGAGGATCGTTTCAAAGGCTGTACAGGAAGGAGACAGTCAAGTTTTGGGAATCATCCCATAACCCTTGGCGGAGGCAAATCTTATTGGATCATCAAACAGAGAGGAACTAATCGTGCCAGGTATGTCTGAACGACTGATAGAAATGATTAATCGTGCTGATGCTTTTATTGCTTTGCCAGGTGACTTGGGCACGATGGAGGAAATATTTACAGTACTATCATGGGCGAACTTGAACATACATCAGAAACCCCTTGGACTGTACAACATTGATGGATTTTATGATTTTCTTTATGTATTTCTTGATGATGCCCGGAGAAATGGATTCGTGTCAAAACCTGTAAAAGAACTCCTCTTCACTTCCAGAACTGCCACAAATCTAATTGACCAAATATTAGCTTTTGAACCACAGATTGACCTTATCCTTCCAAAATAAACTGGTCCGATAACGATCGTGGTAAGAGGCGTCGGATAAATCTGGATCTTAACCTTTAACTTTTCATTTAGATGTAGAATTTCAGTTAACCAGGTACGGTTTTCTAAACTCTTCTTCTACTGTTTAAGACATTGGGGGACAATGTCTCATTTAGGTTTGGGGGAGGGGAATAGTTAATTTGTATCTTGTTTTTATTGTTTTATTTTTAGTCTAAAATTTTCGAAAAAAATAAAATAAAATAAAATTTTTTACAAAAAATGAAAAAAATATTTTGTGTTTTTAACTTTGATTAATCAGGTGAAATTGGTGAAAGATAGCTGTGTAAGGAATTTCCACTCCTAAGACGTATCTCAACCTATTTCGGAACAAGTTAATTTTTTTTTATTTCCTTTTGAATTATTTAATTTGTGAATTCTCCATAATACTGACTAAAATGGATCTTTATATGCTCAGTTGACAGGTATTATCAACTTGCATGGTAACATACGGACATGAGATGTAATTGACGAGTTTGTAATATTCAGTGCTCTAGTTTAATTGGAGGAAGCAGCTAAAAAATCGATGGGATAAAAAAAAGAAAAAAAGAAAAAAAAAAAAAAAAAAAGAAAAAAAAAACGTTCGAGATCCGAGTTATTAAGTCTGTATGGGTGTCTTAACATTTAGTGCCCTAAAACCAACTGGTTTGAGAGTCATTAGCCCAAAGCTCGTTACATGGATCAAAGATGTTGCCAATATATAATATATATATATATATATGAAGTCTGAATAATTAAATCCGTAGGGGTGTCTTAACACCTAGTGCCCTAAAGCCAACTGATTTGAAAGTCATTGGCCCAAAGCTTGCTATATAGATGGAAGTTATTGTATATAAATAAAAAAATCTAAAATAAAAAAAATCAGAAAAATCAGAAAAATTATTTCATTGCTTAAAAAAATGTGTGAATTCTGATATAACTTTAGGATAAAAAAATTACTCTCTTTTCAACTGCACTTGTGACTATTGTGGGCAAAATCAGTTGATTAATATTTTGTTGGCTGTGTATATGGAGAATGATAAAAATAATCAGAGATTCACTTATTCGGTAATTTAGAAAGAAACAAAATAATTATTGACTTGGATAAGAAGTTTCATCTGTTTAGTCACTAACCTCTTTATTCTATTTTCTCTTGTCTTTTTGATTTTGTGTGCATTAGTTTTACTATCTTTTTACTTTTATAAGACGTTTGTGGGTATCGTCGCTGTAAACCCTCACGAGGCTACAACTCGTCCACTAGGGACACCTTGGGGTTAAAGGCTTATTGCATATGCCAAATGCAACCGTGATCCCTACGAAAGTGGCTTAGTTAAATTTTAATTGTTTATTGTATTTTATTTTATTGTTTTGCTTGAGGACTAGCAAAATGTTAGGTTTGGGGGTGTGATGAGCGGAAAATATATCAATATTTACAGCCCATTTTACCTAATATTTTGTTTAGTTTCTCAGGTTTGATGAACGTTTTGATATATTTTGTAGATAAATAAAGTATCGGGACTTAATGGAATCAACTCGAGGCTAAAACGATGAAATCCGGAGCAAAAAAATGGCGAAAACGGAAATTTACTATACGCGCAAGAAATGTAGTCCTAAATTCCAATTTTGCGCAAGTTTGGTATTTTGACCATAAATATTTCATCCGATATCCGATTGAGCTGATTAAAGTTCCAGATTAAAGAAGACACAAAGATCTACAACTTTGAAGTTTTAAATATATTCAAATTCTGAAGTTTGCAAGACCAAAATTGATGAATAATCCAATATTTTGTGTAATTACTATAGTCATTTTCAAAATAAAAAATAAATAAAATAAAAAAATAAAAAATTGTCAAACTTCCACCAAAGGATTTGGTGCCATGTTTGGTGGAGCAATTGGTGGAAGCATTTAGATTTTCCTATAAATACCAAGCTAAACTTTGTAAATTTTTCATGCTTTCTTTGGAGGAATTTCTCCATGCAAACCTAAAGGAAAGTGTCTTGTATATTTATTTAAGTTTTCTTGTATTTTATTTTTATTTAATTAATAAAATTTTGTGTGTTTTCTTTTACAGCATGAGCAGGTAATCTCATTCTGCTGGGGTGAAAATGTGAGACTTTTAATATAATAAATTAGATTAATCTCCATTATTTTAATTAAAATTTTGATTAATTAGTTACCACATATATGGCAAGTTTAGGTGACAACCTTATTTACAACCTATATGGTCGTTTTTTTCATTTCAAACGTAGTTCCGCCTATATGGTCGGTTTAGGTAATAACCATGTTACCGCCTATATGGTCGGTTGGATTTAATTGAGACAAATGAAATTACCGCCTTTATGGTCTGGTTAATTAATCGGTAAAAATTAAGAATAATGGAGATTTCTAATTTTGAAATATTAAAAGTGGATCCTCTAACCCCAGAATTTTCTTTTATTATACTTTTACATTTTTAATTTCCAGCATTTACTTTATTTAATTTCCAGCATTTACTTTATGTCTTTTATTTTTATTTAATCTTTTATTAGCCTTAGATATGTGTCGTAACTAAGTCCGTTATCTGGGGTTGTGATGAATTCCAATATCACAGGGTTATAAGAGGTTATTTTATAGTTTGGGTAATATAAATGTTTACTTATTAAGTCTTAAACTTAATGCTTCTTGTTAACTGGCCATTAATAAGATTGATCTGGTAAACTTAAAATAAACTTGACAAAGGAATTTTAAGTTTCAGCCTTAGACTTAATAGTCCACAATCTTCCTTGAGGATATATAACCATTTAATAGATTTCCTGACTGGATAGACATATACTTGTCGGGCGGGGGTAACCACAATTGGAACTTAATCTTAATGAATTCATGTAACTTGGTTGACATAGACATATGATTAATTGGGTTACACTGGGTATTTGCATCCGACCATTGATAGGGGCTTTTGCAGAATTTCGTGTTCCAGGTTAGTAAACCAATATATTACACGAACATAAAATAACCACTTCATCTTTTAAAAGATATTGAAAGATTCATAACCCTAGATAGTTTCCTAATATTGAATTTCCCTAAACCTACTTTCGCGCCATTTTATTTACTTGTTTTAAATTTAAAATCACCATCCAATCAATCAATCCATTAGATACTCGTAAACATTTGACTTCATAAATTAATAGCTTAGGTATTAAGTCATCGTGTGATCGATACTTTTTATACTACTTGATCGATACTTTTTATACTACTTGATCGATACTTTTTATACTACTTGAACGATACGTGCGCTTGCGTTATACGCGTGTGACAACGCCGGTCATAACTCTCTTTGCCGTTTTATTAATTATATATATTTTTTATTTTTATTTTTTGATTTTTTAATAAATATACAAATTTCGTATTTATTCATTTTAAATTTAATTAACACTACTTATGTATAAAAAAAATATCAATTAACCAAATAAAATTAATTTTTTAATAGTCTATTTGTTTAATAAATCTAATATATTTAATAAAAATTGTTTGTCTTATTTAATTTTGTAAATGAGTATGTTATCAAAAAAATTATTTTGTAAATTAATTTTATTTGGTTAAATTATATTTTTATAATGCATAAGTAGTGTTAAATAAATTAAAAAAGAATGAAAAAATTAAATGAATAAATAAACACAAAATAAATAACAATAAATATAAAATTTGTAATATTTATTAAATAAATTTAAAAGAATATATATATAAAGAACGAAAAAAATATAAATTTAAAAAAATAAAAAATAAAAAATAAAAAATTAATTAATAAAATAAAATAAGTATATATGTTATATATATATATATATATATATATATATATATATATATATATATATGTGTGCCTATGACACGATGTTACATATTTACATAGAAATTGAGATTCTGTTATTTAATTTTTTAATTAAATGATTTTATTCTTTAATTTATTTGGTAGTTTTCATTTTCCATTAATAAGTGATTTTTTTCCTTAATTTATTTGGTAATTTTCATTTCATTTTTATAGAGATTCTATAATTAAATGATTCTTTATCAGCCATTAGATTATAATGAAATGATTTGAGCCGCCAATTAAGCCACATAAATATAGCATTTGGATACATTGTCTCTCTTAATCCTAACCATCAGTTACATTTACTTCCCCCAACACCATTGTGCTTTATAATTGTGGACGCTGATTTCGGTCGAGGTCCACAATCGAGAATGAGTTGAGGGGCACAAGCGAACCTGTAAAATAAGAGTAGAGCGAAAGATGAGATTACTGCCCACCGGTGTGGTGGGAGCCGTAGGCACTCCGACGCTCAAGTTAGCCAAAATATGAATAAGCCGAAGGTGAAAGGATCAAGGTTTTAGGATACCTTAACCACTGATTGATTGCCGTGAGGGCGGAGTATTATGCTTTATCTGTTGATAGGTGTAGTGTCCAGATCCCTCATCTATTCCTTTGCTTCTCTCTTTTATAGGTTCCCTGATGTGGGGCTTCTCTTCTGCCCGTTGGAGTAGTTGTAACTGGTGACTTAATTCTGATGATTTATGTCTAGCAACTGACGATTCGTTAGTCTATCTGCTGAAACTGTCGACTTTATGATGTTTTATGAATTCTGATTCTTCTCCTGATCTAGTAACTGGTGTCCGTTGGCTCCCCTGATGTTGATGGGCTTGGGCCTATGAGGACTCTTTGTCTGATATTCTTGTCTATGGACTGGACTCACTAATGGGCTCCAGGTTCGGTGGTTGGCCCTGGGGTAAATGTCGATTTTATCCTTGGGCCCAATTTTGGCCTGTACAGTTTGTCCCCTACTCTCTAAGTCTGGTAGTCTTAGACTTGGAGAGTACCTTCGAGCATGTCGAATGAATCAAAGTCATGGATAACTATTTTATTGATCCTGGCAGAGGTTCAAAGCTAATCCTCGTGACGTTCCGTCGTACGGATTTGGGCGAGCTTGTCTTCAATTCTTTTTATCTTGAATCCTTCGATGAGTATTCCTGGTTGATAAGTTCATAAGGTAGTTCAGAGGATTTCTTTAATCAACATAGTCGTATGGACTGGGGGAGGAAGAATTTATGTCTCCTTTTGCTTCGACATGATTTTAAGGGGTGTCCCTGGTTTGACCGAACCTGTCGCACGCTTTGATAGTTAATCCCAATCGACATTGTCTTATTGTAGGCATTGCATTTTTGCATGTGAAACCCGATGATGAGTCTCAGTTGGAGGCACTACCTTTTTTAGGTTAAGGATAGGGGAAAACGGTCGTCAGAAGGGAATCGGTATTTCGTTAGATCCTTGTTCACTTATTTAGCGTCAAGCTCACTTGTTGGACCTCGTTTAGATCACCTTTAGCCTAAAAAAACCCGCAAACCTTTTAACCTTGAACCCAAACCCTTTTAAACAAAGCCTACACCACATCTAGCCCACACGCCCACCATGACTAGGCCCACACGCCCATCACCCGAAATTACACCCAAATTAAATAAAATATTAAATAGATAATGTATTTGAATTAAATAAAATAATTAAATCATTTACCAATTAAATAAAACATAATATATAATCATGCCTAATTTAGATAAATCAAATATATTAACTTCCTAACTAAACAAAATCATATATAAATATAAAAAGATGTCATGCCTAATTAAATCACTCATAACCAATTCAAAGATATTGACTTCCTAATCTAAACCAATCATGTCCCCAATTAATTGATTTTCTTTCCTTTTTAATCCATGCAAAACCCTAACCCTAATCGTGGAACTATATAAACAACAACAAATTGCAACCCTATTCCAGTCCCAACTACAAGACACTCACGTCCAAATACAAAAAAGAGCAAACACCAACCCTAAGACCTCTCTCTCACACGGCAACACAATAAAAAAATTACAAACCCTAATCACACACTCTCTCTCGTTCATCCTCTCCTCACTCTCTCGCCCTTCCCTCTCACTAACGTGAAACCAAAACACATAAACCCTAATAGCTAAAGAAGAGACACACTAACCATGCAACACCCACAAAAAGCCACCACGTTGCTGCCTCATCTTCAAACACACAAGCCATTTATTCTCTCCCACAATAAACACTCGCCATTCATAACTACCCATTACGTGCATCAATCGATAAAAGCAACGTGAACGTGGCAGCCCATTAAAGCCTTCTGCCCCTTGCATCCATCACAGCCTTCTCGCCATTGACCAACAGCCACCTTGCCTCACGTCTAATGTCCCTCACGTAAGCCTTCTAAACTTCACACACACTGCCACAGCTCACGGTAAGACAACAAAAATAGCTCCCTAGATCATCACTCTCTCATCCCCCATTCAATCAACCACATGTCCCTCAAATCAGCCTCACGCCACACGTAGCAACAGCCTTCAAACGATCACGCCCTAAGCCACAAATGCACGAACACAGCCAGTAACTGCTAGAATCACGAGAAACACAGCCACAAAACTGCCTCCATAACCAGTCCATGAACAGCCATAAACCGTACCTCTTAACCCCACAAAACTAGTGAACAAATAACCCCAAAACAGTGAGTAAACCAGTCCCTGGAACAGCCCTTGATCTGCACCCTTAAACACCCAAAACTGCACCCGAAACAGCCCCCATATAGCAGCCCTTTTCACCAAAAACAGCAGCCCCTTTTACCATAAAACAGTAGCCTAAAACACCAAAAATAGTGACCAAAATACGGCAGCAAAACAGCAGCAAAACGGAATCAAAACAGTAGCTTGAGCAGCGAAACAGCGAGGTAAAACGCAAACCAGTGAACCAGAAAAGTTGAGGAGCTTTAACCCTTCCGATCTCCGTGAAATGCAAGTCCGAAAGTCGACGAAAAAGGTTAGACCTGAGGGTATTTTTCACACTTGTTTTCAGTTGTATTTTTATTATTTATTGAGTTTCGTTTGCATGATTATTTTTGAGTGATGCATGTTGTGGCCCTTGAATAGATAGAAAGTGCAAGAATTGTGAAATATTGTATGTTGTGGCCTTGGAATAAAATGAAAGATGTGTCAACTCTCGTGGTATATCGGATGGAAACCCGGACATAAATTTCATAGCCGATTCCGAATGGACGGTAATATAATCTGTACTCGGGATACAACTCCACGTACCGCTTGAGTAAACGGCACCTTCTTTTGTTTTATGTTGCTTTGATTTATTTATTATTCGTTATTTAAATTCTGCATGTTACTTGTTTATGCATGATGCGATCGAGCGCATGGGCTTAGTAAGTCGGATTAAAGGTCTCATATTTAGAGGGGTTAAAACCATTTACCACGATGCTTCGCCGCGCCAGTTGATGTGTGTCCGATTGAATGTAAGATATGTTCAATCGGGCATACTAAGTTTGATATTATTGTCTTTATTCTTTGTATGCATGATGCGATCGAGCGCATGGGCTTAGTAAGTCGGATTAAAGGTCCCCTATTTAAAGGGGTTAAAACCCTTTACCACGATGCTTTGCGCGCGCCGGTTGATGTGTGTTCGGTTGAATATAAGATATGTTCAATCGGGCATACTAAGTTTGATATTATTGTCTTTATTCTTTGTATGCATGATGCGATCGAGCGCATGGGCTTAGTAAGTCGGATTAAAGGTCCCATATTTGGAGGGGTTAAAACCCTTTACCACGATGCTTTTCCGCGCCGGTTGATGTGTGTTCGGTTGAATATAAGATATGTTCAATCGGGCATACTAAGTTTGATATTATTGTCTTTATTCTTCATATGTATTATGCGATCGAGCGCATGTGCTTAGTAAGTCGGATTAAAGGTCCCATATTCTGAGGGGTTAAAATCCTTTACCACGATGCTTTGCCGCGCCGGTTGATGTATATTCGGTTGAATGTAAGATGTGTTCAATCGGGTATATGAAGTTCCATACAGTTATCTTTATCTTTGTACGCATTGTAATGAAAAGCACAGAGGCTTATTGTGTTTGACTAAAAAGGTTTTCCATTTGGGGGAAGAAAAGCCTAAAAGGCTACCTTTACCACGATATTTGCCGCGTCTTTCATCTATTGATTGCATCTTCTATCCTTGTCTTAGCTTGATTTATTATCATTTATGTATCCATGTCGTGATAGCATTTGAGTATTATTTCTTGCGGTATATCGGATGGAAACCCAGACATAAATTCCGTAGCCGATTTCGAATGGACGGTAGTGCAGTCTGTACTTGGGATACAATTCCACGTACCACTTGGAAAAGTGCTCACATGTGTGTTGTGTCCATATTAGTTATCTTCTTTTGCACCACGTCATACCATGCTTACTTTAATGCCTAATTGCATCCTTAAATGTCTTTTTGCATTATGTACTTAGTTGACTCCTTTATTTACACATGGACATGTAATGGCTATTTGTTTATGCTTCCGCACGTATTAGTATGATATGTCTATGAAATCACATGTTCGCCATTATTTGATTCGCTTTTATGTGTGCTTGCGTGGTTAGTGTGTGCTTGTGTTTCCATGAATACAATATGCCAATGAAGTAGTATGTTCGTTGCTACTTTGACGTACTTTCAAGCATGCAATCTTAGATGTGAGATATATGCAAATTTAGGTGTAAGTTTTATTTTTGCGCATATGAATTTAGAAGCATGATACTCTTGGAAATAAATGTTACTTAAGCTTGATTAAATTATTACACAAATCCTTTCATTACAAGTGACATAAGTAAGAGACCATTCCGAACCCAACGGTTTGAGGTCTTCCTTTGCGAGGGGTGAGTGCGGCCTTAATTCTCATTTTCTCGGTTCGCACTGGGTGGCGACTCCATTATTCTCTGGTTTAGTCCCCCGTGGCTACTCCGTACTCCCGACTAGGCCGCGAGCCCGGGACAGAATGCGTCGCCCAGTTTGTGTTCCCACACTTATATACTAAGGGAAGCTCACATCTTTAATTTGGCTCAAACCTGAGCCTATAGGGGAGTGTCCCGTGTCGACTGAACCAGATAATGGTTTAGGAGTAATCGCACTTGGCATGTCGTATGGGCTGATGAAGTTCATGCTTATATTACACTCGACATTTCATATGGACAGGGAATTCCGTAATTCTTTTTGACTCGACATGAGTCAACAGGGGGATGTCCCCGGTCGACTGAACTAGGTGGTGGTTCAGGAGTAATTTCTCTCGACTTGTCGTATGTAACGAGTGAATTTCAAAATTCTATTTGGCTCGACATAAGTCATTAGGGGGAAGTCCCCGGTCAACTGAACTAGGTGATGGTTTAGGTGTAATTTCACTCGACATGTCGTATGTAACGAGTGAATTCCATAACTCTATTTGACTCGAGATGAGTCATCAGGGGGATGTCCCCAGTCGACTGAACTAGGCAATGGTTCAGGAGTAATTCCACTCGACATGTCGTATGTAACGAGTGAATTCCATAACTCTATTTGACTCGACATTTGTCATCAGGGGGATGTCCCCAGTCGACTGAACCAGGTGATGGTTCAGGAGTAATTTCACTCGACATGTCGTTTGTAATGAGTGAATTCCATAATTCTATTTAACTCGACATGAGTCATCAATGGGATGTCCCCAGTCGACTGAACCAAGCAATAGTTCAAGAGTAATTTCACTCGACATGTCGTATGTAATGAGTGAATTCCATAACTCTATTTGACTCGACATGAGTCATGGGGATGTCCCATGTCGACTGAACCAGGTGATGGTTCATGAGTAATTTCACTCGACATGTCGTTTGTAGCGAGTGAATTCCATAATTCTATTTGACTCGACATGAGTCATCAAAGGGATTTCCCCAGTCAACTGAACCAGGTGATGGTTCAGGAGTAATTTCACTCGACATGTCATTTGTAACGAGTGAATTCCATAATTCTATTTGACT